>CM046034.1:21035480-21191238 GCA_025215565.1 Flaveria ramosissima
TTAGTCATTTTTATGTTTAATATGTAATTTCCATTAATTAGCCTAAGTCTAGGGGGTTAGGTGCAATTAGTGAATATTACTCTAGAATATAAATAGGTTAATTGTAATTAGGTTTTTGTTAATGGTTGCATGACCAATAGATTGAGGATTACTTGTAAACATCATTTGCAATCTAATTGAAGATCAAAGGGGTTTTGTTTGTGTTTATCATTATTTGATCTATAATCTTCATGATTTGATTCAAGTGTGTTCAACTTGGGCTAACAATTTTGTATCAGAGCCATTTTGGATCAAATTCATTGAAGATTTGAAGATTTTTAGAGAGAGAAATTGAGGTTTTTGGTTGTTTTTTGTTCAATATCAATATTCATCAATTCCGGATCAAATTTGAGTGTATTTGATCTTGTTATTAGTTGGGAAAGCTCTGTTAATCATCAGATCTCAAATCCATTTAGATTTTAGCGATTTCATATTAATTTCATGTTGAAAAAGCCTTCTAGATTCATCCAGCGAAACTACATCTTCATCCAGCGAAACTGCAGCCTCTTCCAGCGAAACTACAAGTATTTTACACTTTGTAGTTAATTTTAGCATCTCAGCGAAAGTAGTGATCTTGAACGAAAGTTCAACAGTGATTGTGTGCATATTACAAGTGAAATTACTGTCGAAAGTATCGTTGAACGAAAGTTCAAGCTTGTTTCGTGAGAAATTGTCGGCGAAACTAAGCAGTCTCAAGCATTTGGTTAGCGAAACTGCTGCCGAAATTGCCAACAAAACTACTGTCTGTTCAGCGAAGCTAGCTTTCACTGCGAAACTAGCTCTGCGAAACTACAATTTTGACGAAATTATCATCTCTTCAGCGAAACTAGAATGTCAAAGATGACTTCTCTCCCTCTAGTTGGGATTAATTGATTTCATCCTAATAAAGAAATATTCACTTATTTTAAAAGATTTATAAAAAAAAAAGACAAGCTGACCTGGCAGCTTGACCCTAGTTGCTAAGATTGTATAGAGTGATATTTTTTAAAAAATAATATTTTTCCCTGGGGAGAAATATTTTACAATTTTTGAGAAAAATACTATTGGGAGTGTAAATTGTAATAAACAAAATAAAAATAAAAATGGCTTTTGCAGAACTGTTTAAATCTTTCGAATCTGATAATCTCACAATTGCACAATGTCGGTTTCATAACTTTGCAGCTTTAAAGAATGAAAATATGTCCGATTTTGTTGATCGTTTTCTGTTGGTGGCAAGTAATCTGAAGAAGTTTGATGCCCAATTGGGAAAACATGAACAAGTTCTGAGATTGCTTGATTCTCTCCCATCAGAATGGAGCTCACACGGTAAGTCGATTAAACGAGATAGAGGCTTTTGGGATTACAAACTGAAAGAAATTGAGTTGGATATCAAACGTCATGAGTACTATGAAGCGACATATCTAACTCCAAAGATCACTTCAAACTCCAAAGAGAAATCAGAAGAGAGATCAGATTCTGGCACCAATTTTGACGGTTTACCAAAACCTGGAATTGAAGAGGTACAAGAGGAGCTTAAGCAGACATCAATGGGTAAATGTGGAGCTGAGTTGAATGATGAAGTTTGTGATGCTGAAATGGAAGCGAAATACCAGAGTTTGCAACTGCGAGAAGGCTCTTACTACTGAAAGAGTCATCCTGGATCTTCCATACGAGACAGTTCAGGATATGTGTTCTTCTGCTTGCAAAATTCGTTTATTTGGTTTGTATAAAGTTAATAGGTTACTTTTAGATAATGAAAAGGAATTAACCACCATAAACACGAAACTTAAAAAGAATAAAGCCAAGTATTTCATAAAATTAAATGAAGCTTTAAAAGAAAATGATCATCTAAATGAACTCTTCTTGAAAGAAATGTTGAAATTAATCTTTTAAACGAAAGAGTCACCTTGGCTGAATTTGAAACAAGCAAGCTTAAAACAATGCTTGATAGATGGACCATATCCGGAATGAAACAGGAAGAGCTACTATGTAAACAAAGGGGAGCTAGGATTAAAATGTTAGTGGGTTGTGGTGAAAATCCATACATTTATCCTCCTCCTAGCATTCATTGCTACTATCCTATGCCTCAACCTCATCCATCTAATGATTTGATTAAAGCTACAGAAACTAATAGTTTAAATGCAGGTTTAAGCAACGTTAATCTTAAAGAGGTTAAATATGTGCATGATTCTCCTGTAGGTTTGGGATTCCTCGGGTAAGGATTTGATAAGATTAATGACGATTCCACCTCTGGTGTTCCAAAACCAATATCAGTTGCTTCTCCAACCTTCTTCAACAAATTCAAAACAGGTAACATTCCTTCGTTTGTTCCTGTCAGGTTTGTCAAAGAAGGAACAGTTGTTGAATCGTCAGTCAATCAGAATCCTATAACTGAAGCCGACACAATAGGATATCTCAATCAAGATCCTTTGGAAGCAGATCTGTGTATACGAGACTTGACAAGCTCAGATGATGAATAAAACACAAAGGACAATGTCGGTTCCTCAAAGATCAAGATATCACCTAAAATTGTCAGTTCTCAAAAGTTTCCAAAATCTTCTTCAAGACCAATATGGGTCTTTTCTCCAACTACAAAACAACCCAGTCAATTAATGAAGATCTCATTCACTGTTCAGCACAACAAGCACCAAAACAAGCAAGAATCTACCACAACCTCAAAGCAATCTCCAATTCCAAATGCACTACACGGGTCAGTCAAGCATCAAAAGCCTTTCAAGGCTTGCTTTGAGTGTGGAAAAGAAGGTCATGTGGTAAAGAAATGTCCTCAAAGACTTGTTTCGGATGGTAAAGGCAAAACGTATTGCTTCTCCGACTGTAAGTCAACAAAGAATGTTCCAGATGGTAAAGGCAACACGGGTTGCTTCTCTGGATTAAGAGGTAAACAACACACATCTTTGAATGGTTGGATGAAAAACCCTCCATCCAAACCTTTTCATGTGAAGTCGGTTTCACATGATTCAAAGATGAAAATGACCAAAGGTTCAAAACCAAATTCTTTTCCTTCCGGTCTTAAACAGAAAATGATTTCCAAATTTAATTCATTCAAATCCAAATTAATTGAACCGAAACAAATTTTGCAAATTAAAAAGAAGGATACAGCAATCCCCGATTGTTTAAACGGTTGTGTGCCGAAGCAGGTTTCTTATATTGATGAAAAGGGAACTTCCAGGACTACGATGGTCTGGGTTCCCCTTTCTAACTAATTTGTTAATGAGTGCAGGAATAATTCAGGAGGACTGTTAGTAATCCGGTTTACTGACAGAGATTGTTCCTAATTCAAATTTGAGGCGGAACAAACAGGTTAAGGTCATGGTATTTTATCCACAATCTGGATTTTTATTTGCATAATCATAGTTCTCACTTCTCAATCACTGCATATTTCTTTATAGTTCATTTCTTCTCTTCATATCAGTGCAGTTTGGAAGACCTTCTTTGGTAAAATTCTATTTTTGTACATTTTTATAAAAACAAAATAAAAAAATATAAAAAATATAAAAAAAAATAGGTTTACAAAAATAAAAATTTAAGGGGAGAGTATATCAGTAATACATAAAAAATGAAATGCTTGTTTTTTGCATGACTTGCGTTTATAAAATGAGAAATGATAGTAACTGATGCTGTTATCTAATTTACATCTTATTTTTTAATTGCAAATAATAGAAACACAAACAGATTCCTTAATGATATGTTTGGTAGACTCAGCCTGAACAATAAAGTAGACAGCAGCATAATGATTTAAATTAAAATATATGCTTAAGGATGTCTGGATTTACACAATCATTTTGGCCTGCATGAAAACTGAGTCCCGACAAAAATTGGATTGAGAATTGATCTTTCACCCACCATGATACAAATCATATAAGCCATATCTGTGAGCCATGATTGGTGTATTTATGTGTCTTGTGTTTGTGCTAATCTCCTCTACTATATAGAAGTACTGACCTGGAGTGATGATCTCCTTTGCTGTATGATAGTACTGACCTGGAGCTCTCATCGGCACATGATTAAATAGTCATCTCCTTTGTTATACGTGAGTATAGACCTGGAGCTCTCACCATTTTGGTCTAAGTGGTGTCAAATCATCTAAACGATGAATTCATCATAGAATACAATATTCTATTGATAATCACTTGCACACTAATGCAAACGCCTTGCTCTATAAAGATCGTAATAAAATTCAAGAAATCCTGAGGTTGGGTGAGGGTTTTTGCCAAATGATTTTGGGGTCCTAGCATTCTAAAGTACTTAATCGAACCTTAACGAATCATGTGCTGCTTGTTGAAAAAGATAGGGCATGAGTTTAAGTAGACAAACATATCAGCAATCATTATTGATCTGTTTGAGAATTTCAAAATTCATTCAAAGACTGTGATTAGATTAAGTTATCAGTGTGATCTCATTGCTTGTCGATGATTAAATTCATCTTTCTGCTAAAGTATATCTTGAGGATGTGATCTCATGATCGATTAGTTCTCGGTAATTAAAAATATATATACAAATAATATATATATATATATATATATATATATATATATATATATATATATATATATATATATATATATATATATATTATAATAAATATATTTAAAAAAAATAAAAATTATAATAAATTTTCATTTCAATATTCATTTAGGTCTTCCATATTATGCTGTTACAATTTTATCATTTTTCATACATTTCACAGAAATTACGCACAAACGAACATGGGTTTGTTTGTTTTCAAACACAGATAAACACGGTTTTTTTAAATGAAACGATCTAATTATAAATGTCAAGATTGTGTTTGATAATGTGTTTCAGGTTTTTGCTGTAAATGATGGCCGATCATCAGTTGAGCAGTGTACATGATCAGAGAACCTGTTCCTCAAGTTTGCAGAAGATACCGAGCTAGGAATCCTCCTCCTACATCTTCTGAAGAACTCAAGATTAGAGATTTGGAAAAGCTATTCCAATATCTTGACAAAGGATGCACTCAAAAAGGGAAAGCATATAAATATGGGGAGCTTATAAGAAGAATAATCTTTTTCATCAGATTCAAAAAGCTTCAATTTGAAGATCTTTCTAATATTGACTTCTCGGTGCTGATTTCGTTTGAAGACGTTGATAACGATAGACTAAGGGAGAATATTGTTGGAACTGTACAAGACAGTCTATATTATCAACACAGTCATAGTCAACAAAAGTCAAACGTCGACTACGAGACGAAGAACCGAGATGAGACGTTGAAGATTTAGATGACTAGGAGTTTTATTTTAATAAATATATTTTGTGTGAACGAAATATATTTTATCTTATTTTAGTCATTTTTATGTTTAATATGTAATTTCCATTAATTAGCCTAAATCTAGGGGGTTAAGTGCAATTTATGAATATTACTCTAGACTATAAATAGGTTAATTCTAATTAGGTTTTGGTTAATGGTTGCATGACCAATAGATTAGGGATTTGAAGATCATGTTAGGTTGGACTCACTTTAGTATAGTTATTTACTTTACATTGTAATAGGACTTTTGTTAGTTTCATTTGTATTTTCTTAGTAATTAGCAGTTTTGGCAGTCCAGCGAAACTGTGAGCGAACCTATACATTCGCTCACAGTTTGCTGTTTTGGTTTACCCGGCGAACTTGTGTTCTGTCGGGCGAAACTATAGTTTCGGCATGACAGTTTCGCTGATAGCGAAACTGTCAGCGAAACTATGACTGCTATATATACAATTGTCATTTCACTTTGTATGGTAAGCTTGCAAAACCCTAATCGTGGATTTCTGTTGCAAGCTACCAATTCTAAGCAGTTTCTTCATTGAAATACTATTGTGCTTGTTGTTATTGAGTTATATTGTTCATTTGAGTACCAAATATGTCTTGATTCATCTTATACATTCTCAATTGTTGTTGTTTGGCTTGTGTGTTTGATATTGATCAAATTATCATATCAATTGTACTGTTCATCGATCACATGGACCAACAATATGGTATCAGAGCCTTAGTGCTCTTGATTTGTTGAGTTTTTGTGGTTTTGGTCAATATCTAGTTTCAATCAATTTTCATTGGATTATCAGCTGTTTTTGGCATGGAAATTGATTGAATTATGCTTGTTCTTGATTGAGGAAGATTCTACACAATCATCAGATCTCAAATTCATTGAGTTTTGGATGATTTCAGATTGATTTTGAGGTGAAAAAGGGTTTTGAGATCGATCAGCGAAACTACTGTTCTTACAGCGAAACTGTCATCATCATTCAGCGAAATTATGAGTTATCTTGGATCAGAAGTTGTTTTCTAGAGTTTCAGCGAAAGTACTCCCCTTGAACGAAAGTTCATTAGTGTTTTTGACCAGTCAACAAGCGAAATTGCTGCCGAATTTATTTCTGAACGAAAGTTTCTGAACGTGTTCATCCTGCGAAGTTAGCGCAAGCAGAAACTAAGCAATTATTGTCTCTGTTCAAGCGAAAGTGCTGCTGAAATTGCTAGCGAAAGTGTCTGTTTCTGCGAAAGTGTCTGCATAGTATTGTTTCAGCGAAACTGTTATACAAGTCACCTTTTTCTGCGAATTTGTCAGCGAAATTATCAACATTTCTGCCGAAACTATCATGTCGAAATTAACTACTCTTACACTTGCGGATCTTGAAATTGTTGCTCCTAATAGACCTCCAAGACTCATTAATGGAGATAATATTGAAGATTGGAAGAGATGTCTCAAAGCTTTCTTTTTCTACACACAGATCATAATCAATGGGAATCGATTATTTCAGGTCCTCACATACCTACGGTTACGGTTGGTGATGTTGTTTCTCAGACCAAAGACCCATCTTCTTATACTGAAAGAGATCTGAAATTGATTGATCGTGATCAAAAAGCTTTTGGTGCTCTAACTCTCTGCTTGGCTCCAGACATCTACAACCATTTTGCAGAGCATAAAAATGCTAAATCCCTTTATGATGCTCTCTGTGAATTCTATGAAGGAAATGCAGATCTGGTAAAAGACAAGAGTATTCAAGCTGAAAAGGAGTTCAATTCGTTTGTAGGATACAAGAATGAAAGTTTGACAGATCTTACAAATCGTTTCTTAACCGTCTCAAGCACTCTGAAGAAGTATGATGAAAGACTCTCCAACAGTGAACAAGTTAATAGGCTTCTCGATTCTCTTCCACCACAGTGGAGTCTTCAAGTGAGAATGCTCAAACAAGAAAGAGGTTTTACAGATTATAAGCTGATGGATATCATTAACAAGTTGAAATCTTTTGAGTTGGATATGAAAAGAAGAGAATTTAACCAGACTATGATGCCCACATCTGGTTTTTCTCAAAATGCTGCTTTGTTGTCATCCACTGCAAACTCTCACATTCAAAATCCAATTCAAGGAGGGAGCAATATAAGTAATTTCTCGAGTAGTAATAGTCATGTTGGAAAAGAATTGGGAAATTCTAAGGTGAATGCTGAAACTTCAATTCCATCTGAAACAATGGCTCTTTTTGGAATGTTTGTTCAGAGCTATGAAGCTCTTGTTGCTGAAGAATTGAAAGGTAAAGGAATGACTATGGAGGATATGTATCAGGTTGATCCTGATGATCTAGAAGAAACTGACATTCAATGGCAAATGGCGATGTTAACTTTAAGAGCCCGGAGATTCATGGAAAGAACAGGAAGAAAGAACTTTGGTGGTCAATCATCTATCTACCTCAAACTAGGATTTGATAAGTCAAAATTGAGGTGCTTTAATTGTAAACAATTGGGACATTTTAAACGTGAATGTCCATTACCAATTGTCACAGATCCTAGTAACACTGGAGTACCAAGATTGACAGCAGAGAAAGAAAAGGAAAAAGGAAATTCAAAAAAGGAGTCAGCATTGATCTCAAACTTTGATTGGAGTGCAGAGGTGGAAGAAACAAGATCTGAAATAAATCACGCGTTAGTTGCTGAGGTTGTGGAAGGTGATGAGATGGAAGTTGGTAAAGATGGATTTGTGCTGTTCAAGGAATTCAAAAGAGAAAACGAGTCTTCAGTAAAGGAGAAAGAAGAGAAGGCAGATGGAGAGGAGAAAGAGGAAATTACAGGTTCAGATGAAGTAAGAAATTCAAAAGATGAGAAGGAAAAGAGAAGGATGATGTGGCCGCTACTGTTGAGGAAAGGAAATCAAGTACTCCAGTATGCATGTGCGATAAACCTTTAGCTGCCGAAAGGATGGTAATGGGACTTCCTTATGAGGTAATACAGGATATGTGCTCATCTGCTTGCAAAATTAGACTTTTTGGGATTTATAAGGCTAATCGTTTGTTAATTGATAATGAAAAGGATTTAAAACGAATTAATGATGAACTTAAAATGAATGAATCAAAATATTTTGTGAAATTAAATGAGGCTTTAAAAGAAACTGATCATTTAAAAAGAATTGTTTTGGAAAGAAATGTAGAGATTAATACTTTGACTGAACGGGTTGCTCTTGCTGAATTTGAAGCAAGCAAACTTCAGTCAAAGTTAGAAAATGGACTATTTCTGGAATGAAACATGATGATCTTTGTAAATCTCAACGGGGAGCAAGAATTAAAACAGGTTTGGGTTATGAAAATGTACAAGTTTATCCTCCTCCTAGTACATACTGTTATTCTCCTATGCCTGTTCCTCATCCTTCTAATGATTTAATCAAATCAGATACTGACAGTATGTCTGCAGGTTTAGTCGGGAATAACTCTAAGTACATTCGTGAAGACTACGACTATGGACCAACTAGTAGGCTTGGATGCACTAGTTCTAGTACAACTGAAAATCAGCAGTCTGTTTTAGATAATAAGTCTAGTTTAAATTCAGTTTTTGTTTCTAGTTGAAATGTAACAGACTTGAGTGTCTCATGTTCTCTTGATAGTTTTATTTCATCTTGTACTTCAAATCATGATAGTGATGATTTTTGTTCTCGTAATGAATGTAATGAATCTGATGTTTCTCCCAAACAACTGAGCAACTTAAAATTAATTCTTTCGAAAAGTTCTTTTCTCAACCTATTCCATCTTTCATACCATTAAATATGACATCATCAGAAAAATGCAGTTCGTCTTCATCTGACACTAGTACCAATGGTACAAGTTTTACTGATTTGTCAGAAGAATCATGTTCTGATTTTGTAAAGAAGAATTCTGATTCAAATAAACAAAAACATCATGAGGTGTATGAGACGTTCAGTGATGTTGATTCTAGTTTGTCTGAATGTGATGAGGAGATTATTATTGATCCTATTTTTACCTTATCACATCATAGACCTAGATTCAAACCTCATTGTTTCAGGTGTGGTCAAGAGGATCATCTTGTCAAAAATTGTCCTTTGATTCAAAGATCCTCTAATAGGAATTGTTTTGGTAATAAATTGACAAAATTGGTTAATAATTTCTTTTGTAAAAAATCAGCTTCTTTAAAAACTAAAGTTGTTCAATCTTGGGTCCCTATTGCTCCTGGCTAAATGATTTGTTAATTCATTTCAGGAATCCTTGTCAAAGATTGTACACAGTTTGTGGCATGTTGATAGCGGATGTTCCAAGCATATGACGGGATTAAAGGATTTGTTGACCAATTATCGGATTATAGATGGAGGATATGTGGCGTTTGCTGGAAATAAGAAGGGTAGAAAAATGATTGGACAAGGAGAAGTTACCAATGGTTCTCTTACTCTAGAAAAAGTCAACCGTGTTCCTGAATTGGCTTTTAATCTTCTGAGTGTTTCTCAAGTTTGCGATAAAGACATTCCTGTTCTATTTAAATCTGACGAATGTTTATTTTTAAAATCAGAGATTGCCATTCCGGAGGATTTAATTCTCATGCGTGCTCCAAGGAAACATGATACATATCTTCTTGATATGAATTCAAATGAGTCAAAGGCTACTGCAACTTGTCTTCTCTCAAAAGCATCAACCTCTGAGTCACTCTTGTGGCATCGTCGCTTAAGCCATGTCAATTTTAAGATAATTAATAAATTAGTAAAGAACAATCTTGTTAGAGGACTTCCTTTAAAAGATTTTTCTGTTACTGAAAATGCATGGCATGTGCCAAAGGGAAACAACATAAGAAACCTCATAAGCCCAAACTTTTAAATAGCATATCAAGTCCTCTTGAGTTGTTACATACTGATTTATTTGGGCCAATTAGTGTTAAATCAATTGCTAAAAATCTTTTTGTCTTGTTGTTACAGATGATTTCTCACGATATTCATGGGTGAGGTTTCTTGCACACAAAAGCGAAGTTGCAGAGGAATTGCAGAAATTAATTCTTTCTATCGAATCAATCAGTAAGAGAAGAGTTATGGGATTAAGAAGTGACAACGGCACTGAATTTAAAAATCAGATTCTTGATTCATTTTGTGCTCAGAAAGGGATTGTGAGACAATTTAGTGCTGCAAGAACACCCCAGCAGAACGGTATTGCAGAAAAGAATCGCACTCTTGTGGAAGCTGCTCGTACCATGTTGATAGAATCCTCATTAACAATTATTTTCTGGGCTGAAGCTATTAATTGTGCATCTTATGTTCTAAACAGGGTGCTAATTGTGAAAGATAAAGTGAAGACTCCTTATGAACTTTTTCATAAGAGGAAGCCACTAATTGATTTCTTTCGACCATTTGGCTGTTCTTGTACTCTTTTGAATACTCAATCTCAAAAGACAAAATTTAGTGCTGTTTCTGACGAGTGTTATTTTGTTGGATACTCTTCTTCACAAAAGGCGTACCGGGTTTAAACAAGAGAACACGTATTGTTCAAGAGTCATTCTATGTTGATTGGCAGGAATCCAATCCTTCTGAAGTGAAATCTGAACCTGCATGGTTCTTTGACTCCAATACGGTGTTCAATTCATTTAATTTGCAAGTTTTCGATGATGATACATCAATTCCAAGTACTCAAACGAATATTATTCCATCATCTCCATCGTCTGTTCCATCCACCTTGCTAGTAAATGATGTTGTTTCAACTGATGTCAGCTCTTCGTCTCCAATGCCTGATCAAGCTCCATTATCTGATTCTTTATCTCCTACATCTCCTAATTTACCTGATCCAACACCTATCATTGATTCACCTTCATCTACTCTTTCTCCAGCTATGAGTGATACTTCTTCAACTATCTTTCCTCCTTCAAGTGACTACAAAACTCTGAAAGATCATCCGCTTGATAATGTGATTGGATCTGTTTCTGATGGTGTTCGCACGCGAAGTCAATCTGGTCTGATTAATGTTTGTCTTTTCTCATGCTTCATTTCTCAAATTGTTCCAAAAAATGTTCATGCTGCTTTACAAGATCCTTGTTGGTAGAGTCTATGCAATTGGAACTTCAACAGTTCAGAAAGCTTAAGGTTTGGACCTTAGTTGATTTACCTCCCAACAAATATCCAATTGGTACAAAATGGGTATTTAAGAACAAACCAGATGATCGGGGAGTGGTGGTGCGTAACAAATCTAGACTTGTAGTGCAAGGCTTTGCTCAAGAAGAAGGAATTGATTATACAGAAGTCTATGCTCCAGTTTCTCGTCTGAAGCAATCAAAATAATTCTTGCTCATGCTGCTCTAACAATTCACAGTTTGACCAGATGGATTGAAGTGTGCTTTTCTCTACGGAGACATTGATGAGGAGATATATGTGTGTCAACCACCAGGCTTTGAAGATCCTGATTTTCCTGATAAAGTGTATAAGCTTGATAAATCTTTGTATGGTCTTCAT
Organism: Flaveria ramosissima; assembly: GCA_025215565.1. NCBI lineage: Eukaryota > Viridiplantae > Streptophyta > Magnoliopsida > Asterales > Asteraceae > Flaveria > Flaveria ramosissima. The sequence goes on from CM046034.1 coordinate 21,047,216, forward strand.
CAAGCACCCAGAATCTGGTATGAGACTCTTACGCAATATCTTCTAAGCAATGGTTACTCTCGTGGTACATTGATATGACTTTATTTAAAAGAGAGGTGAATGGTGAAATGATCTTTGTTCAAGTGTATGTAGATGATATTATTTTTGGATCTACAAACTCTCAATTGTGTAGAGAGTTCGAAGAAGTGATGAGCCAAAGGTTTGAAATGAGTATGATGGGTGAAATGTGTTTCTTTCTTGGATTGCAAGTTGAACAACAGCAAGAAGGAATTCTTATTCATCAAGAGAAGTATATTAAAGATATTCTGAAGAAATTTAAGATGGATGATGCTTCTACTAAGATGACTCCTTTTACGGCTCAGACCTGTCTAACTCCGGATGAAAATGGAAAACCAGTTGATCCTCATCTTTTTAGGTCTATGATTGGCTCTCTCATGTATCTTACTGTAAGTCGTCCTGATATCACGTTCGCTGTTGGTTACTGTGCTAGATATCAGTCGGCTCCAAAGGAATCTCATGAGAAAGCTGTCAAACGAATATTTCGTTATCTCAAAGGATCGTCTCGTCTAGGATTGTGGTATTCATATGGTGGAAATTTTGATTTACATGCTTACTCTGATAGTGATTCCAATGGTTGCAGGTTAAACAGAAAATCTGTGTCTGGCGGTTGTCAATATTTGGGAAATTGTCTGGTATCCTGGCAGAGCAAGAAACAAACTACTGTTTCTCTTTCTACAGGGGAAGCTGAATATATTGCTGCTTCCAGCTGCTGCTCTCAAATTCTCTAGATCCAACACCAAATGATTGATTATGGAATTAATTTTCTTCATACACCTTTATTCTGTGACAATGAGGCTGCCATTGGAATTGCTAAAAATCCCATTCATCATTCCCGCACAAAGCATATTGAAACACGAATTCATGCGATTCGTGATGCTCAAGAGAAGGGTTTCATTAATATTATACCCATCGATACAAAAAATCAAAAAGCTGATCTTTTCACAATAACATTTGATAAACCTCGTTTTTATGAATTGATTTCTATGCTTGGGTTAATATCTTTTTAAATTTTCCTTTTCTATTTCTTTGATGTTTAATAATATAAAATAAAAAAAACATAAAATTAACTTCTAATAATAGAAATATGAAAATAAAAATTTAGGGGAGTAATATCATTATTCTGAGATCGGAATTTAACATGATGAGAAATGATTGTATATTCTCTAAGTATTTTTATTTACATGACTGGTACTTTCATGAGAAATGATAGTAACTGTTACTGGATTCTGTTTCACATTTTTTAAAAACAAATGGATCAGATTCTTTAACGATATGCTTGATAGACTCAGCCTGATAAATGAAGTAAACAGCAGCTTTATGATAAAATTAAACTTCATGCTTAAGAATGTCTGGATTTACTCAATCGTTTTGGATTGCACAAAAACTGAGTCCTGACAAAAATTGGATTGAGAATGAATCTTTCGTTCATTTTGCTTTGTTATGTCATCACCCTCTGCTGATATGTTTGGTGTTAAGATGTCTTGTGTCTGTGCTTATCTCCTCTGCTGTACGTGAGTACTGACCTGGAGTGATGATATCCTCTGTTGTACGATAGTACTGACCTGGAGCTCTCATCAGCACATGTTCAAATGGTTATCTCCTCTGTTATACGTGAGTATAGATCTGGAGCTCTCACCATTTTGATATAATTATGTCAAATCATCTTATCGATGAATTTCTCTCAGAATGAAATATTTTGTGTATAATCATTTGTACACTTATTCAAAAATTTTGTTTCATGAAGATTGATTCATAATTCAATAAATCCTGAGGTTGGGTGAGGGTTTTTACCAAATGATTGTGGGGTCTTAGCATTCTAAAGCATCTAATCGAACCTTAAATGAATCATAAGCTGTTGGTTGAAAAAGAATAAGGCATGAGTTTAAGTGGACACTTATATCAGCAATCGTTACTGATTTGTTCTAATTTCAGTTGTTTCTGTGCAGATTGTGATCAGATCTTGTATTCAGTATGATCTCATGGCTGGTAGATGATTTTTTATCATCTTTATGTTCTAAAATATTTAGAGAATGTGATCTCTGATTATTTTAGATCTCATTATGTGATGTGCTTCCTTTGTTGTTAAATAAAAAATATATATAAAAAAATAAAATAAAATAATAAAAAAATAATAAAAAAAATTATAAAAAAAATTATAAAAAAAGGGGTGCGATATTATTCTTTCGCTAATAGTTTCGCAAAGCGAAACTGCAATTTCGCTAGGTTTGCTAATAAGTTGTTAACCAGTTATCTCCTAGCGAAATTACAGTTTCACTGGACGAAACTGTAAATTCGCCTGACGAATTTATAGTTTCGCTGTCTGCGAAACTATTTGCTATATAAGTCATTGTTGCGAAATTTCTCTCATAATTTCGCGAAATCGCTCAGTTTCATTCTTAGGGTTTCTCCGTAACTTTATAGGCGATTTTGATTTGTGTTAGTGTTTTGGACTGATTTTTAGTGATATTCGCTTCGTATGTGAGTTTCGAACCTTGATTCACTCTTTAATCTGGTTAAAATCATCTATTCTTAAGTAATCTGGATTGTGTCTCTTCGGAAACTACTGTTCGTTCAGCGAAACTACTGATTCCTCTGCGAAATTGAACGAAAGTTCACATCTTTTCAGCGAAACTGTAAAGTTATGCTGTCCGAGCGAACTTAACAGTTTCGCCATATTTTCTCTAATTTCGCAATGTCTGGTCTTTAACTTGCACAGTTTCGCTTGTGTTTTTTTCTTGCCAGCGAAACGAATTTTAATACAGCGAAACTAATTTGTAATAGCAAAACTAAATTAATATTTGGTGAAACTAATTGCGAAACTTCTTTAATTTATTCTAATCTTGTCGAAACTGCCTTTTGTTCTGCGAAAATAACAAGTTTCAATGAGCGAAATTATAGTTTCGCTTGTCGAAACTGTTTGTTTTCTTTGTCGAAATTGTCTTTGATTCAGCGAAACTATCATGTCTTAGTGAGCGAAACTATTGTTTCGCTTGCCGAAACTGATTGTTTCTTATGTTTTTGTCTTATTTTCTTATTTTCAGTATTTCTCATTCAAATTTAATTGTTTTTATTTTCAGGTTATCATGGCGAATCTCAAATTTGATGAGAGGAATAACATCACTGCCATTTTAGACGATACTCATCCGAAGGCGGCTGGATTTCGTGACTCTATTAGATGGCTTCAGAGATCACCTATTGCATATGCTATCTCTCACTCACCTACTATTTATGATCTTCATATTAGAGATTTTTGGAGATCAGCAGAATACAACACTAGAGGAGATGTACATAGAATCATAGCTAAAGTGATTGATCATGATATAACTATTACTGCTGAGAGCGTGTCTAGGATTCTTAGACTAGAAGATGATTCTGGTGATGAAGTGGATATGACGGAGTCTGAAGTGTTCCAAGCTTTCAGACGAATGGGGTATGAGGGACCAGCTTTTGGTTCAAGGAAAGAGATTAAAAAGTCTTTCTTATCTAAGGAGTGGAGATATATAGCTCATGTTTTTATTATGTGCTTAGATCACCGTAAGGGTGGATCCGATGGACTTAATCTTGACTGGGCCAAAGCTATGGTGATATGTTGTAAAGGGGAGAAAGCAAACATTGCTAGACTGATCTTTGCATGTATGGCAGAGAATGTGATGGCTGTGAAGAAAGACAAATGGTTGTTATACCCTCGCTTTCTTCAGATGATTATTGATGATCTTATTCCTGATGTTCCTAAACATGGTGAAGTCAAGAGACTAGTGCAGATGAACCCTCGGATATTTGCTGATTGTTGTGCTATCCGTCATGATTTCAGTGGTACAATCACCCATCTTTGGGAAAATATGTATCCTCCAGAACGCTGGAATTATATCAGACGGGTCGATGAATCTGAAAACAAAAGGGCTGAAGAAACAAGGGTGCAGCAAGCTGATGCAACTAAGAAGAGGAAGAGATATGCAAAAGAAAAAGATTATGATTTTGAAGAAGATATTGATGCACAAGCAGAGGAGATCAGGGTAGAGAAAGAACGGAGATCTAAAAAGAAAACTGACTTTGTTTAGCCTGAACGGAGAACAAAACATCGACACGAGGGATTTACAGCCAGGAGAGAGGCTAGTGCGGGTTTTGATGAGGATGTGATTCGTAATCTAAATACTTCATTGGCAAATGAGTTGAGTATGATCAAGACTAAACTGACGAATCAGGAGATTAGAGAAAGACAGAAGGATGAGGTAATTGAAGGAATGCAAAGGATGTTGGTTGACCAGAATAAACTAATTAAGAGATTGTTTGAGAAAATTTCTCAGATGAAAGCTGCAGCTGGCCTACCTAGTCAACTAACTCAATCTGAGTTAGATGATTTGACTGATATATCTAAGTACTCATTCTTGAATGTGGGTACTTCATCTAAGGTAGGAGAGGGCACTTCTGGAGCAGCTAATACTGAAGAAGGGGAACAGGAGATCCCAAGAGAGGATGCTGGAAGAAATGAGGATGATGATATTATTGAGGCTGGGTTTGTTAACTTACAGTTTGATTTTGATAAGGATATTGTTGGTGAAGAAGTGGTTGTTACAGCTACCACTGAGGGAGTGTCTGATAAAGGAAAAGGTTTGGTTGATGAAGATGAGGAGGATGAACAATTGGTAGATTATGATTCTGAACCAGAATTTTATGAAGTAGATGAGCGACCACTGGTGTATGTTGCTAAGAAAGGAGAAGATGAAGCTGATGTGTTTGAGATGGACAAGAATGATTGGATGGTGAAGGAAAAGGAGGCTGAAGAACTTACTCCTTTATTTCAAAATATAGAAGGTTTAAGCAGGAAAGAAGCAGATAAGAAGATAATAAGTTGGTGCTACAATCCTAGCTTAAAGATGTTTATGATCAAAAGAAGAGGAGGAAATATCAGCTACATGCTTAAGAGGAAGGCTTTTAAGACCTTGCCCAAATGGGATCTGAGACGGTTGGCAACTTTGCCTTTGATTAATGCTCATTTAAGTGAAAGGGCATTATTTCTTGAGAAGGAAATCAAAAACGGACTTAATGATAATTTTGAGTCATTTGGATACATGAAGGCTGAAAGAAAAAGGTCAAAGAAAGATAAAGATTGGGAGATAGGCAAAGAAAGGATTGTATTGAGAGTCAAACCACCAAAGACTGTAAATAGGGTAAGATTGGCTGATCCTCTTCCCCAACAGTTACAGGACTTTGAAAAGTGGTTTTATGATAATAATACTGGAGAGGGGTGATTAGAGCTAAACACGGAAAAGAGTTTAGGGTGTTTGACCCGATGGAGTTATTTAGCTTTAGTGATGAAGATCTTTTGACTCTTTGTGAAAATCATATTAAGGCTGGGGCTGGAGAGGAAACACGAAAAGAGGCCAGTCTATTTATGAATGTGGCAAACAAAATAAGAGGAGTACGGGCGGAGGTAAAGAGTTTAGCTGAAAAGATTAGAGCACAAGATGATTTTGCCATGAATGTTCAAGATATGACCAGGCAGTTTGCAAAGGCTAGTGGTCATTCTGAGGAAGCTAGTGATGCAGGAACGAACCTTGGAGGATCAGTGGCTGAAGCTTCTGAAGATGTTGCTGCGGGAGGTGATGAAGATAGATCAACAGCAGCAGAGGAAACCGGAGCCGACGAGTCAAATCAAGAGAAGTGAAGATAGTGAGGTCCAACCTAGGGGGAGTATTGAAGATCATGTTAGGTTGGACTCACTTTAGTATAGTTGTTTACTTTACATTGTAATAGGACTTTTGTTAGTTTCATTTTGTATTTTCTTAGTAATTAGCAGTTTTGGCAGTCCAGCGAAACTGTGAGCGAACCTATACATTCGCTCACAGTTTGCTGTTTTGGTTTACCCGGCGAACTTGTGTTCTGCCGGGCGAAACTATAGTTTCGGCATGACAGTTTCGCTGATAGCGAAACTGTCAGCGAAACTATGACTGCTATATATACAATTTTCATTTCACTTTGTATGGTAAGCTTGCAAAACCCTAATCATGGATTTCTGTTGCAAGCTACCAATTCTAAGCAGTTTCTTCATTGAAATACTATTGTGCTTGTTGTTATTGAGTTATATTGTTCATTTGAGTACCAAATATGTCTTGATTCATCTTATACATTCTCAATTGTTGTTGTTTGGCTTGTGTGTTTGATATTGATCAAATTATCATATCAATTGTACTGTTCATCGATCACATGGACCAACAGGATTACTTGTAAACATCATTTGCAATCTAACTGAAGATCAAAGGGGTTTTGTTTGTGTTTATCATTATTTGATCTATAATCTTCATGATTTGATTCAAGTGTGTTCAACATGGGCTAACAGATTCGAGGCTCGATTGATCAAAGGATTGAAGATCCACGGTTGTGGCATCCAAACAACGAGAAAACACCAAGAATCCAGGTAAGAATCATCATCTAAACGTCTCTTTAGATTATACCCCTTGAGTGTTAACTTATCTGCAGGCTGTGTTTTGTAACCCTAGCTTAGAAAGCTTAATTGAAAAGCTACTCACTAAGTCCAGCTGAGTTCTAGATCCCCTATTTCAAATATTTTAAACTGTTTGGGGATGGAAATGCATGTTAAATGTTTTTATAAGATTTGGGTGTGTACCCGTATGTTCAGGTGTATGTGTATGTGGATGGATTATGTATGATGATTATATGATTTTATGTATGTTTATGTTATGTTTCGTGATGTTCCTTATTATGTATATTTCCATGGCTTCATGTGGTATGATTATAAAAATGAACGTATAGTAGTATGTAACGTAAAGCGAAGTTAATGATAATGAAAAGCGAAACGTAAAGAATGAATGAATGCATGCATTAATGAAAGAAGGAATGTAAGAAAGTCTTGCAAGGAAATGTATGGAGGTTCACACCCAATGAAGGGTGTTAGCTCAACTGTGTGCGGGTTAGCTACCCTGGACGGATGCACACTGGGGTCCAATCTTTGTGATTGACCATATGTATGGGACATTGGCGCTTGCCCTACGTGCTGGAGTCAGCTTCGTGCACAATGTTCGTGGATTGATAGACCTCAGGCCCAGTAACCAGCTTTGTGCATAATGTTTGGGTTATAGCACATGGCATTGGTCTGAATTGAAAAGTGAATGATAGTGATGAATGTACTTTCCCTATGCCTAGTAGCCAGCTTTGTGCACAATGTTCGGGGTATAGTACATGGCATCGGAAGTTAAGGACTAAAGTATGAAATGTAAGAAATGTATGATAAGTATGAGAATGAATGAATGATAACGAGTAACGTACGATGAAGAATGATGATGGAAGATAATAATGAATATTATTTATGTGTACGTATGATGTGTGATCGCAAATGAAAGTAAAGAAATGGTTTTTAAACGGGTGTAAAGTATTTTATCTATAAAACTAGAACTCACTCAGCAACGCTGATTTTTATGTATTTTCCAGTTGGCAGTAATGGTTGCTAAAGATGGCACGGGCGCAGCTACTTAGCAAGTTTTTGGATGGCATCCATTTTATATTAAATGACATTTTTGTGATGTAATGCAAACAATGAGATTTTGTAACGGTTAACAATGTTGTATTGTCTTGCAAAAGCAGTCATTAATATATGAAATGGTTTATCAAGTATTCCGATGCGATGTTTTAGCAAATTTAAATGTATGTTTTATGTTTATGTGTGATGATTGTCCAACTGTAAGCGTCCCGGGAACGGGGCCTTACAAGTTGGTATCAGAGCCAAAGTTTAAGAGAAATAGGTAAATATTTTCAAAAACCTAAACTTAAACTGAGAATGGGACAAAATGGAAGGATGTCAGTCCGAGTAGCTACGTGTCATCAGGTATTTTCTTTAAAGTTAACCGGTATTAAGTGCGCATGTTATATGATCTATGTGCCTTTAGTAGATTAGATACTGATGTACACTGCTCTAACTAGGGTATCCCGCAGAAAGAAGTCAATTAGAAGGCAAAATCCACCTAGTCAAAATGGCAGTTACGGACTAATGTACTTGAGCCTATTTTATCGATCGATAAATGGCATTCTTTTATGCGCTTTCTCGCTAACAAGCCAAGCAGTCCCTAGCGGGCTATCCGTCATGAACTCGAAGAAGTGCAACAAGACCAATATCGAACTGGGATTGCCTCTCTTTTAATCTTCGAAAGTTACTTTGTATCCCTTTCTATTGCAATATCTTCAATCAGATCTGTACGAGTGACAGGGATGTAGTCAGGATAGGAAATGCTTGGGGTATGAAGAGTAAAGTAAGTGGCTAATCACAACTAGCCACTGTAATTAGGGACTTACTATACTTGACATAAACAGAGCTATTACCTTAAATGACCGTGTTGGTGTATGGATCTTATAACGTGTTTAGAGGATGGCTGGAGGTAGATCTTCAAAGGCTTCTCAAGGTGGAGGCTGTAGTGGACATGGTGTTAGACCACGGGTCACGAGAGGAAGGGCTAGGGCTGAAGAGATGGCCCATGAAGAGCCCGAGACCCCTCATCCGGATGGTGGTGATGAGAGTGCTAACCTAAGGGCCTCAGTGAAGGAGGCTTTGGTGGAGGAGGTTCACCAAGTCATGCAGACGATCTTGCCGTCTGTGGGGACTGAAGTGATTAAAGCTGTTAGAGAAGGAGAGAGGAAGGAAAGGAGGAGGCCCACTGGGGAAAGGGAACAACCGGAGACTGAGACGGTTGTTTCTAGCGAAGAGGAGGAAGAGGAAGAGCCTGTGCAAGAAACTGCACGAGGCCGTAACTACAGGGTATTTCAAAGGTGCAAGCCCCTAACCTTCGATGGTAATGGTAATGCGGTTGCTGCTCATCGATGGATGAGAGAGATGCAGGTTGTAGTTGATATAAGCGAGTGCCGGGAAGACCAGAAGGTAAAATTCGCTACCCACTCATTTGTGGACTCAGCCTTATGTTGGTGGGACAATATTGTCCAAGCTGAGGGCAGCACAGAAATCGGAAGGATGAGGTGGGGCGAGATGAAGAAGTTGGTGATCGAGGAGTTCTGTCCTCATAGGGAGCTCGACAAGGTTGAGAGAGAGTTCCTGCAGCTGGAGGCGGGAACCAATGACGCACCAACAGTACACCACCAAATTCAACGAGATGGCACGGCTGGTGCTGGATCAGGTGACACGCCTTTGTCATGAAAGATTAAAAGGTATATCCAGGGCTTGTCGGCGGACATCCGCAGGCACATGATTACCGCCCGCCTAGGTACGTTCAGGTCGGTGGTTGATCTGGCTGGAAGGTTATATGATGAGCGAGAGGTGGTGGTGGCTGAGGTAAGAAAAAAAGGTGGTGGTACCAGAACTGGAATGGGAAACGGTTTGGACGTGGCGGGGCCGCTCCAAACAATAAGGTTGCGGGGTTACACCCGGTGCGGGGTTGAAAAGGTGTGGCAAATGCGGAAGGGAGCATACCGGAGAGTGTAGGTGGGGACTGAACATGTTTCAAGTGTGGGAAGCCTTGTCATATGGCGAGAGAATGCAAGGTGGAAAGGTGTTATAAGTGTGGTGGAGAGGGCCACATGAGCAAGGACTGGAAGAAGCCAAGGCTGAGAGTTCCGGAGCGAAGAAGACGACCGTGACTAGAGGGTAGAAGACGAGCGTCAGAGCCTTCACGATGACTCGAGAGCAGGCTAGGACGAACCCCGATATGGTGTCAGGTACGTTTCTAGTAAACCAAACTCTTGCCTCTGTGTTATTTGATTCTGGCGCTAGTAGGAGTTTCATTTCTGCTGCCTTTTGTGCTAAGTTGCCCATTAGAAGTAGAACATTGATGAGCCCTTCGATGTAGAAACTGCCATAGGTAAGTCTACCAGGATTTCTGAGCTGATAAAAGGTTGTGACATAGAACTAGAAGGTCATAAGTTTCCTGCTAGACTGTTTGTGATGACCTTATGCGGGTTCAATGTAGTCCTAGGGATGGATTGGTTAGCGGACTACAAGGCGAACATTGTGTGTCGCAAGAAGATGATTAGACTGACAGCGCCTGACGGGAGTTCGTGACAATCTACGGTGACCGAGTTACTACGATTCTGAAGGTGATTTCGATGGCGGTGGCGGGAAAGTGCATGAGACGCGGATGTAGCGCCTACTTGGCCTACGTGAAGGATGTGGATACATCAACACCATAATTGTTTGATGTACCGGTGGTGTGTGACTTTCCCGATGTGTTTCTAGAAGACTTACCAGGTGTGCCACCGGACCGTGAAATCGAATTTCAAATTGACTTGATACGCGGTGCGCAGCCTGTTGCTAAGGCGTCATATCGGTTAGCCCCCTCCGAGATGAAGGAATTGATGGAGCAACTGTAAGAGTTGCTCGATAAGGGGTTCATTAGACCGAGTATCTCTCATTGGGGTGCTCTAGTCTTGTTCGTGAAGAAGAAGGACGGTAGTATGAGGATGTGCATCGATTGCCGTGAGTTGAACATGTTGACGGTGAAGTATCAGTATCCATTACCAAGGATTGATGACTTGTTTTATAAGCTCCAAGGTGCACGTTGGTTCTCAAGGATAATCTTCGATCTGGCTACCATCAGTTGAAGGTAAAGGAGCAAGATTTTCCTAAAACAGCTTTTCGTACGCGTTATGGACACTACAAGTTTCTCGTTATGTCTTTCGGTTTAACAAACGCGCCAGCTGATTTTATGGACTTGATGAATCGAGTGTGCCGGCCGATGTTGGATTAGTCGGTGACGATGTTCGTTGATGATATCCTGATTTACTCGAGAAGCAAAGAGGAGCATGCCGGTCATATTTGGGAAGTGTTGGAAACACTGAGAAAGGAGAAATTGTATGCTAAATTCTCCAAGTGTGCGTTCTGGTTGCGGGAAGTTCGGTTCTTGGGTCACGTGGTAAATCCCGAGGGGATTATGGTGGACCCAGCAAAGGTGGAGGCGGTGATGCAATGGAAGTCTCCAAAGACGCCATCCGAGATCCGTAGTTTCTTGGAGTTGGCGGGATATTATAGAAGATTCATCCAAGACTTCTCCAAGATAGCTTATCCGTTGATTAAGTTGACCCGCAAGGATGTGAAGTTTGTATGGGGTCAAGATCAAGAGAAGGCTTTTGAGGAGTTAAAGACAAGGTTGACTCAAGCTCCAGTCTTATCATTACCTGAAGGAAGCGAGGATTTGGTGGTCTATTCAGATGCTTCTTACTCGGGGTTAGGTTGTGTGTTGATGCAGCGAGGAAAGGTCATAGCCTACGCATCCCGACAATTGAAGGTTCATGAGGTTAATTACCATACTCATGACTTGGAGCTAGTAGTTGTGGTCTTTTCATTGAAGATTTGGAGGCACTACCTATAAGGGTCGAAGTGCACCATCTTCACTGACCACAAGAGCTTGAAGTACTTCTTCGAGCAGAAAGATTTGAATATGAGGCAGAGGCGATGGTTGGAGCACATAAAGGATTATGATTGTGAGATTCATTACTATCCAGGCAAGGCCAACGTAGTGGCGGATGCCCTTAGCCAGAAGAAGATGCCTAAACCAATTCGGGTAAAGGCTTATCAATTGATTATGACCTCTGATGTGATGAAGCAGGTCAAGGAGTTCCAAGATGAGGCGTTGAAGGTAGATCGTCTTAATTCTGAAAGGATGAGAGGTCTAGTCGTGGAGTTGGGTGAAAACACTCTCGGTGTTAGAACCCGATTCGAACGAATGTGGATTCCTCGTTATGGTGATTTACGTGGGAGGATCATGGATGAAGCTCATGAGACTCGATACTCCATTCATCTCGGTGCTACAAAAATGTATCAAGACATAAAGAAAGATTATTGGTGGCCGGGTATGAAGCGTGACGTAGCGGAGTATGTGAGTAAGTGTCTTACTTGTTTGCAAGTGAAGGCAGAGCATCAGAAGCCGTACGGGAAGATCCAACCTTTGGGTATACCCGAGTGGAAGTGGGAACATCTCACCATGGACTTTATCACGAAGTTATCGCGTACCGCGAGAAGGTATGATGACATATGGGTGATAGTTGATCGTTTGATGAAGAGGGGCTCACTTCTTACCGATTCGCGAGACGTATTCCTCCGAGAAACTTAGCAGATTTATTCATCAAGGAGATTGAAACTCGTCATGGTGTACAGGTGTTTATTGTGTCTAATCGCGACACTCGGTTTACATCCAAGTTTTGGAAGAAATTCCATGATGCTATGGGGACGAGATTACACATCAGTACAGCTTATCATCCTGAAACGGATGGTCAATCGGAGAGAACCATTCAAACGCTAGAAGATATGCTTCGGGCATGCGTCATTGACTTTGGAGGAAGTTGGGATGACCATTTATTGTTAGTCGAGTTCTCATATAACAATAGTTATCATGCCAGCATTGGTATGCCTCCTTATGAGATGCTATATGGTAGGAGATGTAGAACACGCATGTTTGTTAGGGTGATATTGGTCAAAAGAAGTTAGGGAGCGTTGAGGTGATTGAGGCTACGACTGAGAAGCTAGAAAAGATCAAGGCCTTTAGGCCGCCAAAGATAGACAAAACTCGTACGCCGATAAGAGACGTAGACCGATTGAGTTCAAGGTGGGTGATAGAGTCATGCTGAAAGTCTCACCTTGGAAGGGCATCATTCGGTTTAGAAAGCGGGGCAAGTTGAGTCCGAGATACATAGGGCCTTCTCGAATCATTACTCGAGTAGGAGAGGTGGCCTATAGGTTGGAGTTGCCCAACGAGTTAAGTGGAATTCATCCGACATTCCATGTATCTCACTTGAGAAAGTGCTTAGCCGATGAGGATATGGTGGTGCCACTGGAGGATATTGAAGTGGATGAGCGGCTCAATTATGGGGAGCAACCAGTGGCGATCATGACCGCAAGGAGAAGAGGCTAAAAAGAAAGTGGTTCCCTTGGTGCGAGTATAGTGGAAGCATAGAAAGGGATCTAAGTCTACATGGGACAATGAAGAGGAGATGAGACAGCATTACCCACATCTATTCGAGGAATAACAGGTTTCAAGGACGAAACCTAAATAAGGTGGGTGGACTTGTAACCCCGAATAAAGTCAAAACGAGCCAATTAATAATAATGGGCTTAGTCGGGGTTATTTAATGAAAATAAGAGGGAAATGGATTATGGACCGAGTTAACCTTACGGGTTATGTGTTAGACAAGTTTAAGGTCTCGTGAACACCCAGTATATATATATTTACGAATCAGCTAGAATCCCTCCCATTTGCAACTCAACACCCAACTTTCTAGAGGGAGAGTGTAGAGAGAGAAATTGGAGAAAAGTGGGGATTCGAGGCTCGATTGATCAAAGGATTGAAGATCCGCGGTTGTGGGCATCCAAACAACATGAAAAGACCAAGAATCCAGGTAAGAATCATCATCTAAATGTCTCTTTAGATTATACCCGGATTCTATGTAACACCCCGAATAAAGTCGAAACGAGCCAATTAATAATAATGGGCCTAGACGGGATTATTTAAAAGAAAATAAGCGGGGATGGAGTATGGACCGAGTAAACCTCGCGGTTATCTGTTCGACGAGATTAAGGTCCTGGGAACGCCCGGTATATATAAACGGATCAGCTTGAGCCACTCTCATTTGCAACTCAACACCCAATTTCTAGAGAGAGAGTGTAGAGAGAGAGTGTGTAGAGAGAGAAAGTGGTGATTCAAGGCTCGGTTGATCAAGACATTGAAGATCGGTGTTTGTGTGCATCCAAAAACAAGGAAAGACCAAGAATCCAGGTAAGAAACATCATTTAATTGTTCCTTTTGATGTAAACCTAGATTCTAGGGCTTGGGGTTCTGAAAGTGGTAAAGAATCACCCAAAACTCACTTTTTTGTGTAAGAAAACATGTAAGAAGCTTAGATATAGCTTATTGGGTGATAAACCAAGGATTTGGGTGTAAAAGATTGAAGTTTTGGGTCAAAAATGGGTTGGTTCGTAATTTCAGCCCGTTCTGCGAAACTGGGTGTTCATCCAGCGAAACTATGTAGTCATCTAGCAAAACTATGGATCTTCCTGCGAAACTATAGTTTCGCAGGTAGTTTCGCAGACATGGTTTTCCAACTTGGGCGAAACTGGCGGCGAAACTGTCAGCGAAGATGCCAGCGAAACTGCTGGTGAAACTAGCGGCGAAACTGCTGGCGAAACTAGCAGCGAAACTGCTGATCTTGCAGCGAATTTAGCAGTGAAATTAGGCAGAAATTAACTCTTTTGAGTGTTAACTTATCTGAAGGCTGTGTAGTGTGACCCTTGCTTAGAAAGCTTGATTGAGAAGCTACTCACTGAGTCCAGGTGAGTTCTAGATACCCTATTTTAAAGATTTTAAACTTGTTTGGGGCTGGAAATACATACTAAATATACGTTTTGAATGACCAAGATTTTAAGAGGTTTTAATAGGAAGATCGATTTTGGACCCCACTAGGGGCTGCTGCCCCTAGGACCCCGCTGTCAGGGGTTGCCGCCCCCGAACCCCCGATGTCCCGCGGAGGATCAGTTATGTTTTATGATGACTCATGCTTGTTGTGCATATGTTTATGTATGTGAATGTATGATGCATGATGGTTATGATGCATGATGTTTATGATGATGTGTGAAGATTATAAGATGATGTGTGATGATGTTATGTATGTATATGTTATGTTTCCTTTATGTTCCTTATACGTATTATTGTGTAGCTTAACGTGGTGTGATTATGTTAACGAACGTAAAGTATTATCTTAACGAAGCAAAAGATTTAAGATAATAAAAATGAAACATAATGAAAGAATGTATGAAAGTCTTGCAAGCAAATGTAAAGGGGCTCACAACTCAATGAGAGTTGTTAGCCCGACTGTGTGTTACAGCGTGCGATCTTGGCTGACCCATGAGGGTTCATACAGAGGAGTCAGTCTTGGTGATTGCTCCATACGTGCGATATGGGATTCTTGTTGCTTAACCCTAGATGATATGGCTTTGTGCCCAAGAGGGGGGTTAAGCATACGCTAGGATCTAAATAGAAGTGAAAGATAATAAAAAGTGCGAAATGTACGAAATGTGCGATATGTACGAAATGAACGATGATGGAAGATAATAAATATTACCTTGATGTATGTACGATGTATGCTCACGTGCGATAGTAAAGTAAATGTTTTAACGAAAGAAAGGTAATATATTTTTATAAAACTAGAACTCACTCAGCAATGCTGACTTTCATGTATTTTCTAGTTGGCGGGTGATGATTGCTGAGGATCGCACGGGCGCAGCTACTCAGCAAGTTTTTGGGATGGCATCCATTTTATATAACAATGATGTTTTTGTGATGTAATGCAAACAAATGATATTTTGGTAATGGTTGACAATGTTGTATTATTTTGCAAAAGCAATTATTTATATATGAAATGGTTTTAAGTATTCTGCTGCAATGTTTTAGTAAATGTGAATGTATGTTTTATGTTTTCATGTGCGATGAGTGTCCAACTATGAGCGTCCCGGGAACGAGGCCTTACATTCTAGGGTTTGGGGTTTTTGAAAGTGGCAAAGAATCATGCAAAACTCATATTTTTGTATAAGAAAATATGTAAAAAGCTTAGATATAGCTTCATGGATGATAAAACAAGGATTTGGATGTAAAAGGTTAAAGTTTTGGGTTAAAAATGGGTTGGTTCGTCATTTCAGCCCGTTCTGCGAAACTGTATGCTCGTCCAGCGAAATTGTTTGTTCAACCAGCAAAACTATGAAGCTTTCTGCGAAACTATAGTTTCGCAGGTAATTTCGCAGACATGGAATTCCAACGAAAGTTGGGCGAAACTGGCAGCGAAACTGCCAGCGAAGGTGGCAGCAAAACTGCCAGCGAAACTGGCAGCGAATCTGCTGATCTAGCAGCGAAATTAGCAGCGATATTAGGTCGAAACTAACCCCTTTGAGTGTTAACTTATCTGCAGGTTGTGTTTTGTAACCCTAGCTTAGAAAGCTTGATTGAGAAGCTACTCACTGAGTCCAGGTGAGTTCTAGATCCCCTGTTTGGGGCTGGGAATGCATGTTTAAACGTTTTTATAAGATTTGGGTGTGTACCCGTATGTTCAGGTGTATGTGTATGTGGATGGGTGAAGTATGATGATTATATGATGTTATGTATCTTTATGTTATGTATCTTTATGTTCCTTATTATGTATATTTCTGTGGCTTTGCGTGGTATGATTATGAAAATGAACGTAAAGTATTATGTAACGTAAAGCGGAAATTAATGATAATGAAAAGAGGAATGTAAAGAATGAATGCATGCATGCATTAATGAAAGAATGAATGTAAGAAAGTCTTGCAAGCAAATGTATGGAGGTTCACCCCCAATGAAGGGTGTTAGCTCAACTGTGTACGGGTTAGCTACCCCAGAAGGCTGCACACTAGGGTCCAACCTTTGTGATTGACCATATGTATGGGACATTGCCGCTTGCCCTAGGTACTAGAGTCAGCTTCGTGCATAATGTTCAGGCTCTATTGATAGACCTCAGGCCTAGTAACCAGCTTCGTGCACAATGTTCGGGGTATAGCACATGGCATTGGTCAGGAATGAAAAGTGAATGATAGTGATGAATGTACTTGCCCTAGGCCCAGTAGCCTTCGTGCACAATGTTCGGGGTAGTACATGGCATCGGAAGTTAATGACGAATGTATAAAATGTAAGAATTGTATGATAAGTATGAGAATGAATGAATGATAACGAGTAATGTATGATGAAGAATGATGATGGAAGATAATAATGAATATTATCTATGTGTACGTATGATGTGTGATCGCAAATCAAAGTAAAGAAACGGTTTTTAAACGGGTGTAAAAGTATTTTATTTATAAAACTAGAACTCACTCAGCAACGCTGACTATTATGTATTTTCCAGTTGGCAGGTAATGGTTGTTGAGGATGGCACGGGCGCAGCTACTTAGAAAGTTTTTGGATGGTATCCATTTTATGTTAAATGACATTTTTGTGATGTAATGCAAACAATGAGATTTTGTAACGGTTAACAATGTTGTATTGTCTTGCAAAAGCAGTCATTAATATATGAAATGGTTTATTAAGTATTCCGCTGTGATGTTTTAGCAAATTTAAATGTATGTTTTATGTTTATGTGCAATGAATGTCGAACTGTAAGCGTCCCGAGAACGGGGCCTTACATAAAACTTCTACACAACAACAGTTTCAGTCATTATTTAAACTTCAGAACTAAACAACCCCTGTTGACCTTTTGAGCATATATTTTCAGGTAATAACAATCATTGAAGATAGCTAGAGTTGATACCTTAGATATGACCCTAAGGATTCCACGATAGACTTGCTCTAGTGTTTAAACAATCGTGTTTCATTTTACGTTATCATTTATGGGCATGTTTTGTCTTTACGTCTTCCCGTGTTGTGGGATTTGATTCGAGTATACTTGTTGACTATGTTTGTCGTGGAATTAATTAACTATGACACAAGTCTCCATTTGTTTAGGGTGACATCATGAAATGTTGGTTTTCATCCTTTAATGCATATCTATTAACTACTAATGTGTTATGATGATCTTGTCCATTACATACGCGTGTTTCCGTTATAAGCGGGGGTGTGACGCATAGGATTATCTTACTTGCAAGGTATATGCTAACTCAATAACCACTTGTTACATTGTAGAAGCATCTTCAAGATGACAATTCAGAAAAGCATGCCTAAAATGCATCTTTAGTCACTTCTACGTTTGATATACTTATCACCTTAGTAGAAGAATATGTATCTCAACTGAAGTCAAGGAATATTCTTGAAAATCCACCAAGTGCTATAAATAAAGCTTGGTATCCTAAAGGTCTTGTGGTAAGAGTTCATTAATTCTCAATAAGAAAATATTGTTCTAATCATTTCCAATGGGTCAAAAATCCATTTCTCACCATATTCTGACATTCATTTTCTGCTACATGTTTCATTTCTCTTACTTTGGTATGTAACCCTTCTAGCAATTTATTATTATAAAAATCAAATGTGTAGAACTCGATTGTTGACCTTAATAGTTCACACCTTTCTTCTAGTAATATCGTATCATTAGCACTATCAAGCACCAATGTGTTGTCTTTGTATAGTGTGACCTTTATACAAGATCCACGCATGTCTAGCTCCACATTACCACGGATCATTGGGTTCCTCGGTTAAACCATCATGGTAACTGAATGATGAAGTTTTTGATGAAGAGCATGCAGTAACAGTATTCAAGATATTAGAAACATCTTGCTTTAAGGTATTAGTTGCTTCATACTTGCTCCCACCAAATGTAGAAGCACCTTTGCAATATGAACAAAATACTTCATGTTTATTAAGTAGATATAATATGGATAGTAGAATCATATCCATGGCAATTCAAAATTGTTGTTGAATCTCGTGTAAAATATCCTTTTCCTTCTTAGATGCATCTTTGATGGACTACCTCCTAATCGAACTCTATGTTTGATCGATTGCACACAAAGAGTGTACCTGAGTCAAAGATTCATAAAGTCTAACAATACTAATTTTATCACCATCAAATGGTTTCCACCATGTAGAATTTTCATTGTGTCTAGCAATGTACAACTCTAATTGTCAGCCCTATACTCTTAAACCATACCCCACTTATCATCTTGGTCAAAATTATTTGAAATCACAATAGAGTTTATATAAAACTTAATTACCAATGTTTTCATAATTAGACGAGACATCAAACTAGTTGTCTTATCGATTCACTAGTTGAATCTTAGGATCGGTCGAATGAGATTTACTTTAAATTTTATAATATATATAAGAAATATTAAAAATACACAAAATAAAATTATCAATCATATAATGCATTAACGTTATTAACACCTAAAAGCTAACACAATTACATAAAATAAAAATATACAATGAATCATATATGTTTAGCTTTTTAAAACGGTAAACATATCTTTATTGGAAACGCTAGTTAAAGAAATAACAAAAAGGAAATAAAGTAAAAAGCTTTTAAAAAAACTAATCTACTCTAATAAAATACAAAATAACAATCACGTGATTATTTTTTAGCATATATACGTCATCTCCACCTAGGCTCCAAGTAGGATTGTCCAATGTGGGAGGATTTAAGGGGCCCGGTGTGTAGTGTAAATTTTTTATCCGGTAGTGTAAATTTTTGGCACTGTAGTGTAAATTTTTATATAAAACTCGAGTTAGCCCCCCTAAAAAATTAATTTTGCCCATGCCCCCCTTACGGGAATGTTCAAGCTCCGCCACTGGGATTGTCCATGAGACACCACTATAATAAATTTAAAATTTTGGTAAAAGCTTGACCTCAAAAAAAATTCCTTAATAACTCTCATTTAATATTATAAAATTCAAGATAATTTATTTCTCGAAATAAACAACATTGTATTAAAATTACTTTAATAAGACTAATTAGTTTAATTTGTAGTTAATCATTGTTAACGCTAAAAAATATAAAATGTTTATTTAAATTTATAAATAATAATACTTTTTCTCTTTTGATACTATTGTTTATACCTTAAATATGTTTGTTATATATAATAATTTTATTGATATGTTATCTATAACATATATTAGATTATATATATATATATATATATATATATATATATATATATATATATATATATATATATTATTTCAACTCGTGTTACACACGAGCATCCACCCTAGTAATAAAAAGATGTCAAAATCCTTTCACGTGCTCGGTGTCCACATTTCAATTTTCAAAGAAAGTGAAGTTATTATCTTCTCCTTCAAAATCATTATTCCCTCTCATCAAACTCTCTAATCACTTTTACCTCTCCTTGAAATGTTTTCTCCTTTCGATGAACAAATTGCTGTATGATAGAGATGTAAATGCATATTCACCACCGATTCATCTGCTTCTACACTATCAGTGTTCTTCTCATGATCCTCCGCTGGTGCAACTTTTAAGACATTTGATTTCTTCTTTCTTTCTATTTTAATATCAGTTATCATTCCAGAGTACTTCATTGGCGCCAATCTTGTTCAAATCCGGTCTAACCATGGTTTTTGGCCACCGGTCCAACCTCTAACCATTAGAACTGACCGGTTCTTTCAAAACAGCTTAAATATACATGAATGGACTGTCGCTGGCAACAGTTCCCGATTCGACCGGTCTGGTCTGGTTTGGTTGTGAAAACATTGTTCATTACACATCTTTACAACAATTTCATTAGATAACAGTGGAAAACACTTTGTGTTGTAATCTGTTTTAATTTTCTATTTATGCCGCATATACGCCATTACCTTTTGTGCATGAATTACTTAACCTATATATATCCACCTTATTGGCTCATTCTTAGGTTCTTAAAAAAATATAATTCTTATGTTGAACCCAAGATTCTAACATATTCATCCAACTGGACAAGATGATCTAACCAAAAAAACAGTCATACCCTTCCACCTATTATATCTTGTTACTTATATTTTTATCAACCCATTTAATTTTAACACGTATAATCTTGAAAAAAATAGTGTCTATTGGTTAGTGTTGTAAAAATCGCGACTAGCCTCGAATTAGTCGCTAATCGAAGGTTAGCCGCTTCGATTTCACCATATCGGAGGTGCTAGGCGGTAGTCGGTCAAAATTGGTCAAAGCCGGACCAAATCGTCCTAATTGGCGGTGTTCCGACGATGATAACCACCTGATTTTCTTATTCCGAAGCCGGATTTGCTGATTCCGGCGAGGATGTACGACTCCGATAACTGGAATGACGGAAGGCTGCAACCAACGGTGATGGAACAACGAAAGGGGAACCGGTTGTTCTATCTTTAGGGTTAGATAATTTAAAGTTTTTGAATTTTTATATTTAACCACCTCAATATTCACCAATTTGCAAATTATACCCCAAACTTACAAATTATTTCATAAAAAAGTATAAAAATTATATATAAATGTGGAAGATTATACACAAAAGTCTAATCCGATTAATCCCTAATCCCCACCTCATCCCGACTATCGCCTAGCGATTTTTACAACACTGCTATTGGTGATCGGTATGAAAATACTAATAACCATCATATGACTTCATATAGAAATCATCATACTGATTCCTTTCATATGACTCCTTTAGAAATCAATACAAACATGATCACTTTTATCTTACTTTGAATCTTCTGCCAAGACTATATTTTAGGTTTAACCCTTTTAGAGATCATAAAACATAATGTAGTCAAACTTGAACGCAGTTATATCGTGTGAAATATTAATTTAAAAAAGTTCACCTATCTTTTTCAATTGATTTATACCAAGAGTAGAATCCCTTACCTAATTTGTATTATGTGAATATTCAAATCTGAATCTCAAGGTTGTTAATGCTCTTATTGCATATTGCCCCAACACTTTAAATCTATTCATTGTACAAAAGATTGGTGCCATAGTAAGGCCTTGTCCTCTAGATGAACAATAGCAGACATGACATTCTAACATTCATGTGTTTTATCAATTGAGAAGAAATATTCAACATGACACAGACATACCTCGACAGTTCCGCCATTGAACTTTGGAAAATCCAACTTCGTTAACTGATCGTTGCCTTTATTGTAGAATATATACCCTTCATCGCCACCCCTAGTACTTAACTTGCTTGTAAATTTTTGGAGCTTTCGGCCATCTAAACCTTCACCAACTTCTGATCACTCGAATACTTGGGCCTTGCTGCTTTGATTACCTCCAATACCATCAAATTCCTTCCTTCTGGTGGCTAATTTAAACAAAGCAATGATGCCCTGTTTTCTTGAACTCTTTGTTCCAACGTCTAAGTTCAAGTGGTCATTTTGTTTCTGCTTCAATGATACTTACGATGATGAATGCCAATCAGGAGTTTCCAAGAGAATCGAACAGCTTTGAAACCATTGTTACGCTTAGAATTGAAAGAAGAAATATAGAGAGAAGAAGTTAATCCAAATCCAAGCTAACCCCTATTTTGTTAGCTCGATTTGTATTTAATGAGCATCACCGTCTACGATTATACAATTTACAATTAAATCACCCTGCTTTACTATTTGACACAACCCCGTAGACTTATTCCAGTTGTAAAAGGTATCAGAAAAAATGTACTAACAAACTTCAACGTGAGCTTCCATTCACAGGAACCATCACCTGTAGATTTTGCAAAGATATATAGATAATTACAATTCCAAAACACAAGTGTGTTTATGCATCCATAACTAACCAACAACAATAAAACAATATTTTTCTTTCTTACATGCCGATGATAATCAGGAATTGGTATGAAACAGCACCGAACATTTTTACTTGTGACACTATTTTCCTAACCTCCTGAAACTCAACTGGCCAAATGATAAAAATAGAAAAAACTGAACCAAATACGTTACCACAGCTCTTTGAATTACCTTTTTTTCTCTCCAAAAGCGGAAGATGTTTTTGTATTCTTTTGCACTGCAGAGAGAAAGACCAAATCTTAATAGCAAGGAAAAAAGGTTGGAACAAGCCAGTTTGGTTCGGTTTGCTTGGTTTAACTGACGGCAAAAATCTTCTTTTCCCTAGTACAATAATCATCAATAATAATCTAGAAAGAATAAAAAGATTTGGGATACTGAAAGACTTTCATGGGACTTTGAGTTTGACCCATTTCATACATACCTGGGTTTAATAAATTCGACTCTTCCTTTTGTTTTTCTTTAGTATGGTTGAAATATTGTCCATTGCTTTCTGTGATGACTGGGTCTCACCCGTTAACCACACAAGAGCCTGTGATGCAGCACTTTTTTCTGCAAGTTTTTTACTACCACATGCTTCGCCAACAAAATCCAAACCGTTGAACATCACAGTGGATCTAAATTTATTATTCTTCAGTTGTGTTGTCTTGTAGGTTGGCGGTTGATGACCCGCCCTTAGAAGCAATGTTTGCAAGTGATTCTTGGAATTTTCGTGCTCTGCACTCATTGAACGAGTGGCTTTTTTATCTGATTGTTTCATGGAACCTTTTGGTGATACTTTACGATCATACACAAATCTACCCTCACATCGATCTCCAGATATCAATAGTTTTATAGACTCCAGGAATTCATTGTTCTGGCCTATGACTATCTTGGGATTCAAAAGCTGCAATTGGAATGATGAGAGGAAGAAAACATGAAATTTTTTTGCAACTATGGTCCAATAATGCATATGCACAAAGACAGTTCGTGTTATTCATACATGTGCATAGGATAACAGTTGGGTGCTGGAAACTGTGTTTCAGGGCAGTCTGGGTAACATGTCCCGGCGGGTCAAGTTTTAACAAAGGTCAAACCAGGTCGAAAGCAGCAGTCGACCATTTTAAAACTTAATAATATATAAAATTTAATCATTACTAAATTCACATCTTCATAAAAAACAATTCTACTAAACAGTAAATAATTTGTTAATTAATCAAACTTGAGAGCTGAAAAAAGTTGAAAAACACCTTGGACCACCTCAGGCACTTTGACACCCTTAATTGTATGACCTAATCAGTTTATTTAAGATAACAGGTCTTGGCAGCTAAGCATCTACTTCTAAAAATTGGACGATAATAATTGTATATAGAAAATGTAAAATACTATGTTGTCGAAGGCACTAGGCGCACTCAAGGCAAATAGGCCTCGCCCAAGGCCTAGGCGCTGGGTGCAAAATAATCGATAGCCTGAGGGAAAATTAACAGAGGAAAAAGAAGACTTAAAATATACAATGCATTACAAATTTTTATTATTCCACAAATATAATTAAGCTATAATACATATCATTTAAGATACCAAAAGTTGAAAAATACTTTCAAAAGTTCAAAAAGTTATTGATTTATTCTACAATCACCTATGTACATTGTTCTTTTTTGCTGGGTTATAATTTGTGAAAAAGTAAGCAACTGCAATAAAGAAATATGACGAAAGCATATTGAAGAGCAGAATAAGCAACAGTGATTATTTAAGAAAACATAAGAGTATAAGACAACAGGAACAGCAGTAAGCATATAATGACTAACTGAACATGTAAATCAACATACGGCAAACTGAATAAACAGCAGTGATTCAGAAAGAAAACAGGAAAAAAGCATGGCCTTAATTGAAGAAAAAAGCAAACAGTGATCGTTGATCCAGAAACAAATAACTGTTACTACTCACTAACATTTGTAGCAAGAACCCGTGAGTAAAGAAGAAAAGAACTTGACTGTTGTTGCTGTAACAATGAAGAATATAAATAGTGACTACAAGAAGTCAAACTAGAAAAATCATGCAAAAAATTTATTTGTTTACTAACCTTGCTCTTGAATCGACTTCATGATATGAAGTAACAATGAAAATTGATGATTAAATAATATTTTATAGTCAGAGGTAAAGCCGACACTTTATAAAGTAATCCTTTGTATGTCAGCTAATGATAAGATAGAAAAAGCAAAAAGTAAATAAATTAATAAACGGCACTGATTAGATAAAGCAGTTGAAGGGGCTGCACCCAGAAATAGCGCCTACACGCTCGCCTCTGGGGCCTTTGACAACACAGGTAAAACACTTGGACAAAAGTGTTTCGAGTCAACCCAACTGGACCCGCTTAGATATACTATAAATAATGCAACCATTTTGATATAATTACTCTTCACAAATGAATGTAAGAACATTTACCTTGATCTGAATGAGTTCATCGAGCTCTCTCTTTAGGGTAAGATAAGTGGTTGCCAAGCCAGGCTTCATGAAAAACTCCAAGTAACCCCCCAACATTTTCAAGTGTCCATCCTATTTCAAAAAACAAATAAATAAATATAAATTTGGCTTTTAGAAACCCTCATGTAAAGACAATATAAGATGCAAAAGAACAATTTAATTACCAGACCCCCTCTCGTAACACTTCCTCCAAATAAAAGAACAATAGAATCAGACACGGCTGTTGAATCTCGTAGAAACACAGAATTTACTTTCACTTTTTCATTGAATACCAGCCATGGATATGGGATTCTTTGTTCCTGAGCATTAACTGAATTCTACATCGTAATGAATTAAATTACACACAGATTTAATTGCAAGTTGTATACTTGAAATATTATGAGGTACGTAAAAGAAGCAATATGAACATACTGAATAGAGCAATACAGGACCATCTTCCATTGTTTTTAGTGATATTGATTTCTCTTTGTTCTGCAAACAATGCACATGTTTTCATCAAATGTATATACCAGAAATTCAAAAATAAATTAACAGACACTACTGTAAATATTGATAATTACTTTCCACTAGAATAATAGAGCATATCAACATTATACAAACAAAGGTATTGTCACTAAAAAGAAATGAGGTGCTCTTATATGACAGATAATTGTCCACAACCCTTGCTATTGACTTGAAAGCATCACTGTATCCTATAATCATAGGCCAGTCCATTATTGTGATCACATGTATTCAGAACTATGCACCGACATGTAACCCATGAATTAGGATACTGATTATTAAAGGATAATTATAAGCAACAGTGAATTAACTATAGTTACAAAAATGAATTAATATAGCTATGGAGTAGCACAGAGAATTTTAGTCCCAGCAGCTGAGAACATCTTGAGGATGAATATTATTCCCCAATGAAAAAAAAATGATTCCATGTTCTTTGAATTAATTGAAATATCAGAAGGAAACCAATGAAGCATTAACTAACAAGCTTTTGTTTTGTAATTACCCATGGCAAAGGAACCTTACCCTATTCGCATATTATACTTCAGTGACATAGATATCAAAATTGGTGATCTACAACTTCCCTCCCTACAAAATGAACCGCTTTAATATCCTTCAGAATAAGTAAACTTAATCAGAACATATAAATAGTTCCTATTGTTTTATTCTCCTTATCTACACTTTGTGTCATTTGTATTTCTATATTTTATAATTTTCATAAGAAAACAAAAGGTATATTTGGACCGGGGGTGTCAATGGGAGAGGTGTTAGAGTTAATTAGAGATGATCACTCTCCCGAAGAGAATTCAAGATGGAGTCCGTATCAAGGTTAAAGGAGGGATTATTGAGTTGATCTTGATTTAGTCAAGTTTAATTGTTTAGGGTCAATATTTGCTTCGTTGATAATTGTCTTTTATTTGGTGTTGTCTAATGCAAAATAGTCGATCATAGTTTTGATCAAATACCGAGTTTATTTTCTATTTGTTCTTCGGTTCTAGGCAAATATTTCAAAGCCTCTATTAGCGGATATGCGTATATCCATATATGAGTAAATATTATTTTAGTATTCATTGAATTTATCTTGTACATCTTTATATTATTTAGATCATATCCCTTCCTTGTTTCAAGGGATTTAGTTAGGTTATTGTATCCTCTATATACATGTTTCGTTTAATGAGAATGAGCATCAGTTTATCACGAATTATATGGTATCAGAGCTTTTCTAAGCTCTTACCCTTCCCAACTGGGAGGCAGCTTGCAGCATGTTACAATTGGAACAACAGCGTCAAACTGCTCGGGAATCCCTGACCTCTACTCCTGTTGCTGCTGCTGTCACACATAAACCTCCTGTCCAGCAACCCCTCTTGGCCCCTCCCACTGCTCGCCGTGACCAGCCACCAACCAGATCTGGTCGCCAGTCCAACCGCCACCCCAACAGCCACAGCTAGCAGCCTCAAGCAACCGAAACGGTACTTCTGGGCCTTGCCAACGGTAGCCTTCTGACCACTTCAACAGCCTGGTCAGGCCCAATGTTTGGAACCCATACCCATCTCCTTACTGACCCCCCGGTGGGCGACTAATCGCCCATACTCAACCCAACCCGGATGGTCTCCCTCGGTTATTCCTCCTACTGCTCGCACCCCGGATCGCTCCAATAATCCGGATCAGGAAGCACATCTCACGGATTTGAAAAAGAAAAAAGAAGAATACAACTTCCTTGTGTATGTTGGGCTGGAACAGTGGGTGCAGATGGCTGTTGGGCTGGAAGAGAGGAGCTGGTGGGTGGGTGGGAGTCTTTGGGGGGCGACTATAGGTTTATTGAAGTGGTGGAGTAAGCTGTTTTGGGGGAGCTGTTTGGAGGGGTGGAAGGGGTTGAAGTGGGTGGTGTGGCAGTAGCAGAAGAGGAAGGCTGTGCTGAGGGCAATGTTGTAAAAATCGGTCCTAGTCGGCGATTAATCAGGGATCAATTGGAAATCAACCACCAACCTTGGCGATTTCACATAATCGAAGGGTTAATCGGTAATCGGTCCTAGTCGGAAAAAATCAGATCTAATCGGTCAAAATCAGTCAATATTGCTCATATTTCTTCCAATCAATCAAAATTGCCCAAGTTTTGTCAAAATCAGTCAAATTTTGGTTAGGATTGGTCAAAATATGTTAGTGGTTGAATTTTTTTTGAATTTAATTATAAATATGTATACATATACACAGATATACATATAAATTACATATAAAATTCCAGTCCGATTAATCCCTAGGCGGTACCCAACCGCCCGACTAATGCCCAGCGATTTTTACAACCATGGGTGAGGGGTGGTGGGGTTGGGTGGTAGAAATGGAAGATAGGGGAAGGATCAGGATCTAAGGAGACGACTTTTAAGTTATTGCACCCTAGTGTCACAAGCATAATATGCCAAGGAAATTTTAGCTCGAGCAAAAATGCAGATTTGCAAACAATGTTTGACCCCCATGGACACTAAATCATGAAACCGTGGGTGCTTCTCTAACATATGGCACATTATATAGGAGCCTGGCTAGTGCACATCAATATCTAACTTTCACCCGGCCGGATTATTTTAATATTCATTGTATTTATCTTGTATATCTATATATTATTTAGATTATATCCCTTCCTTTTTTAAAGGGATTTGGTTGGGTTATTGTGCTCCTCTGATTTATGTTTTATGTTTCATGTGTGCTTTAACCTAACACCCGGTACATCTCATCCATAATAAAGCTACTTATGAGGTTTGGGGGAGGATGGGATGTAGGCATCCATAATAAAGCTACTTATATTGTTTAGGGGAGGATGGGATGTAGGCAGCCTTACCCCTACCTAAGGGCATAGAGAGGCTACGTCGAGCAAGAACCTAAGCTCCAATGTACACACAAGGATCAAATCACCCAATAAGAAGAGAACACAATACTTAACATGCCAGTCAATATACTATATACCACAAGAAGCACATATTAGCATTACACGATAATGCAGCACATACTAAGCAATTGATTGATTAGGAGACAAAAAAAGAACAATAATCAACAATATACAAAGATCAACGCCAGATCACCATACAAATGTCAACAAGATGGACAACAATATACCATGATCAAGAAGAAGAAAACATTGACATTAAGCTAGTGGCAATAAGCAATCAGAAACTATCATGCAAGGGCTACAAGATAAGACACTTATAAGACACATCTAAAACCTCCTCTACACGTCCTTAACCTTAATTCTACGTCTCCACATATTCCTATCCTGGACCATCCTCACAGAGGTACAAGGTCGCAATTATACAATTAACTTTTTAAATAATAGAATTAGAAAGCATTTATGTACTTCCTTAAAAAAATCAAAGTGCAATGATGTTACTTTAAAAGGTCAATTTGGGTTATGTTTTCATAAGGATAGAATCAAAACAAGACGAATGAGTTCAGCAAGTTAGAAGTTCCACAAAAGTGCATTTAAATGCAACAATGTAAATCTTTTAATGCCATAACTTCAATAAATAATGGTAGTCATACTTAACAAATGAGGTAACCACAAGAAAAACGATAAAAAAGGATGCTAGTCAGCACAACCAACCCTTTTGGCTCGTAACCTAACCTGCCATTTTGCCAGCTATAGGGAAAGAAAAGGGCAAACGAAAAGGACAAACAAAAAGGATGCCACAAGCCAATATATATCATACTCACCACAACAGAGCAAATTCCTGGGAACAACCCTGAGCAAATGATGGCTCGGATGAGATGTTCATCATGACTCCATGTGTTGCACTTCTCCATATTATCAACCATACCACCATCCCGAAGCAAATAATAGAATTGCTTTCTAAGAGAATCAATAGCTCTTAAAGTTTGTGAAGAAAGAAAATTTCTCCAACAATACTCTTCACCCGATAGCTGTCTTTCTGCGGCTTTCCAACCATCATAAGCACGGAGAAGAGCAAGGTGATCACTGTTATCATGTCTAGAAAACTGGGCTTTTGCTGACTCAGCAAGCTAAAGAAATACAAAGGGAAGATAATCAAATGTAACTTATAATTAGAACAATGTAACCAACCTGAAATTATAACTACCAAGCACAATTTAGTAGAAGTGGCACATCCACCAAATTTACAGGTAAATGGGTCAATTTAGGTTACAAGTTTTTCCAATTTGGTCAAACAGATTAATTATAGATTTTGGTAAAATCAAGACAAGTGAAAAAGGTACAAATGGCCAAAACTCACCAAAACTGTATGACCTTCTAAATCCCTTTATATAGAAAAAGTATATTATTGAAATATACACTTTGTACAGTACAACTTCTAACACACATACGCACAGATATATACATATTACGCACACACGCATACTAAAAAGTTACCACGCCCAACCCTCCCATGTTACCACCTTTAGAAATTAGACATATTTGCAACAACAAACAAGTTACAACCCTACTTCATTAAAAAGAAGAGGTAACAGCTTCACTTCTGAGGCCAATTAATGAAAATCCGAAAGGAAATATCATATAGATTATTAAATCAAACACAAGGATTTTGGAGCGTGTTAATGGATTCTGACATTTTGTAAATAGTTTACTGAATTTTTGTTGATCTTACTACAGCCCATGTCATCATGGTATTGAATGTATACCTATTTCCTTGAATGGAGGGCACTTCACAAATTGTAAAAGAAAAAATGAAAGGTCATAACTCTACAGCTGTCAGAAATTGATATGCAATTGAAGTTTTAAAAATAACAACCTTTATCCACCATGTTAATTTTCAAGCAATATAGATTCATAGAAATTAATCTCTATTGTAACTTTGACAAATCATAAGGTACTTACATCCTTCTTGTTATCCACCATGTTAATATCGATTCATAGAAGTTAATCTCTATCGTAACTTTGACAAATCATAAGGTACTTACATCCTTCTTGTCAAACGGCATCAAAAATGGATCTCGGACACTTAAACCAGCAACAACAGTCATTATTGGATCAAGGCAGTTGAAAATAGCCCCTAATATTAACATTTTACCGAGTTTGGGCTCAACTGGAAGCACTGACAAGTTGCGTCCTGCAGAAAAAGCAACCATAAATAGGTTAGTTAAGTCCAGTTTTATAAATATAAGTAATGAAAGCATGGTTCTAATGGTCGAAAAATGGGCAGGTCAGTTGAAACAGTTTGATTCAAATTGAGTGGACCCAGATCCTTTTTTATTGACAGCTAATTTTTGTATGAATAACTTGTCTCAAAAACCATTTTAGTAATAATCCAACTTTTTTAATGAAATGATTTATGAGGTTTTGTGAATTAAAAATGAACTTTGGGTGACTATAATCCCAATCCCCTTTTGACTTGGTTTCTTTTTAGCTAATATTTCGAAAAGTGCCTGTTTGATCTATCTATTAGAGATAACACGCAAACTAAATCGCCATGGCCCCACCCCCCCACCCCCACCCCCCCCCCCCCCACCCCCCAATTAGTAAATGGGTCAAAAGTGCCACCTCTACTTACAGCAAGCATATTATAAAGAAGTTCCAAATCATAAAGCCAAAAAAGATACAGGGGTATTAATTGTATTCAAGGTGTTCATTACCCAACACTGTAAGATTTTCGTTGTCATCTAAAGCCCCAATTATTTTCAGGTATTCAATAGCGTTCTGAACCTGTAATTGGCCACAATTTATAATATGTTAGAAAAATAGAAGAAACCAGCAGACACAAATTGGCAGCATAATTGTCGAAAAAGTTAAAGTATAAGCTTACTGATAACGGTTCAGGTGGCTGCAAGGCCTTTGATAAGAATTCTGAAATGCTACCAAGTTGTAAGCTTTTAATTTGGAGGCATAAAGATTGTAAGGGTGTCCTCAACAGTTCCGGCAGTTGATATTCAGCAAAAGAATCATACACAAATTTGGGATACAAGTGATAGCATTCGCCTGGTTGTACACGACCTGCTCTTCCTCTCCTCTACAACAAATGAAAAGTTTTATGAGCTCCCATGCGATTGAAAGATCAACAAATGTAAAATTAAGTATTACGGGAGATAGACATGGCAATTCTGATCGATTTATAAATGGTTACGTTTCATCTCTAACAGGTCATATGGGTTAACTAAATGGAACAGTCAACTTTGCTGAGCGCGGAGCAGGTCAAACAGCCAAGAGATGCATCCAAAATGTATTCAAATGTGTAAAACCTTCTATTTTCTTTATTTATAAATTGTGGAAAATACTTTTAACCATACCGCTTTGTTAAAATACTTAACACATTAATGACATACTACTTTTACAAATAAGAAAACATCTGCAGCTTAATCCGATCAGCTTTGGCGAGCACTAAAAACATACCCGTTTTTACTTGATTCTGTTTATACCAGTTACACAACCCCCCTGACCTGCCAGTTTAACCAGCTCTAGTAAGAAGCAGGGGTAAACCAAGTATGCTACTACACCTCCTCTCTAATAAGTAGCCTTTGTTAAAATACTTTACAACATTAATGACAAATTACTTTAACAAATAAGAAAAAATCTGCAGCTTAATTCGATCAGCTTTGGCGAGCACTAAAAACATACCCGTTTTTACTTGATTCTGTTTATACCAGTTACACAACCCCCCTGACCTGCCAGTTTAACCAGCTCTAGTAAGAAGCAGGGGTAAACCAAGTATGCTACTACACCTCCTCTCTAATAAGTAGCCTTTGTTAAAATACTTTACAACATTAATGACAAATTACTTTAACAAATAAGAAAGAATTTGCAGCTTAATTCGATCAGCTTTGGCGAGCACTAAAACATACCCGTTTTTACTTGATTCTGTTTATACCAGTTACACAACCCCCCTGACCTGCCAGTTTAACAGGCTCTAGTAACAAGCAGGGGTAAACCAAGTATGCTACAACACCTCCTGTCTAATAAGTAGCCTTTGTAACGCAGCACTCCTGATCTATTTCACAGAGCTCCAATAAAGATTTCGATCAGCTATATTCTCTTCTTGGTTCACCGTGAAACTTGGTAATCAGAAAACTAAGGAGAATTTCTTTCTATATCTCAACGGTTAACTAGTTATGAACATGGTATATATAGGACTAAAACTATTCAGACAATTTGCAAAGACTGGTTGGCAACTTCGCCAATCGTTCAATCTTAAGAAATCTAATGTATTAAGGAAATATTACTTTATATTATCATTTCTAACACTCTCCCTCAAGCTAGAGCATATATATTGATCATGCTCAGCTTGCTACAAATATAGTTATTCGGATTCCCTAGTAATGTTGTGATGAAAACGTCAACGAGGCGATTTCCACTTTTGACATGAGATGTAGAGATTGTTCCATCTTCAAGCTTATTTGGATTGTTACTTTGTTAGCAATGTGAATAGCATCCCCATTATCACACCATAAATTCATTGGCTTAGTTCGGGGAAACCCAATCTCACTAAGCAAAATACATACCAAAACAAGAATGCTTGATATTTAGGTTCCGCCGATAAAAAAACGTGATACCACATTTTGTTTCTTGCTTTTCCATATAATACAAGATTTCGTTCAACAAGGACACAATACCATATAGTAGATCGTCTACTCATAGGATCTCCCTTGTAGTCAGCATCTGTAATCCTTCAACAATATGATGTCCATGATTTGGTACAATATCAACGACCTAGTGTACCCTTTAGATGTTTCAGAATATGGTCGCGGTGTGTGGTGTTAAGATAGTTTAATTTCCTAACAATCCTTCTATACTTCTTGAAAATTTTCAAGAGGATCCTTATCATCTGCTCTCAACTTTATATTTGGTATCATAGGAGCATTATATATCTTTGCTTCAAATCACTAAGTAGATCAGGGCAACACTCTCATTGTGACTAGTAAGTTCTTTTTCTTTTTTTCTATGAGAAACTGCTACCCCTAATTTAAAACATTTCAGCGGACCAATATCCATAGTGTAAAATAGATTTAAGAAATGCCTTTAACTTCTGAATTCCATGTTCATCACTTTCTATAATAACTATATCACTCACATATACGAGTAAAATCATCTTGCATCGGATGAAGAGAAGAGCACTAATTGATCATAAGAGCTTTTCCATAGGCCAAATTCTATAAAATTTTCCAAAACAAGCCGTAAGAGCCATAAAGAGATTTTTGTAGTCTATGCTTTTCTAGTCTCCCCCTAAGCAACAAAACCTAGGTCGTTGCTCCACATAAACTTTCTCACATAGATCTCCGTTCAAAATTGTGGTTTTAACACCAAGTTGATGAAGTGATCAATTATATGTGGCAGCCAATGAAACAAATAAACAAAGTGATGAGAGTTTTGCCACGGGAAAAATGCGTATACCCACTTGCATCTTACTACCCATGGGGACCAATCCAAATTTACTTAGATTGTGAATACCCACTTGCAACTTTTTATTGTTTTTAACAAATAATCTGTTGGGTTTGTAAAGGGGTAGAGAGGGGGGAATATGAAAAGAGAGCTTAAAACAATAAAAGGATGTGAAAGTTATTTCCAACCTGCTGTCTTTTTATATAATAGATAGTTTTCTTGAGCTTTTAGCTCTACATGGAGCTTGTTTGATATAGTAATGTTGTAAAAGTCATCCTAGTCGGACGAATAACCGGTGAGTAATTGCTAGTCGGCTGGTGACCTTGACGATTTCATGTAATCGGTCCCTAAAATCGGTAATCAGTCCTAGCCGGTCATAATCAGACCAAATTGGTCCTAATCGGACCATATTAGCCCTAATCGGACCATATTAGCCCCTAATCAGCCGCTAGATTCCGACCACATTCCGGGCAGATATTTAAAATTCCGGTCAAACCTTGAAACTTTTGGTTAAATGTGTGTATAAAATATAAAATTGAACATTTTTATAAGAGCTAGCGATTTGTGCAACCACGGTATATAGAGACAAAAATAGGAAAGTTCAGGCTTTATATACTATTTAATTGTGGCATCTATTATTCATAGAATACTTATAAATTGTTTGAATTTTAATGGGTTTATAAAAGAATTAATTACATAAATGGTCCCTGTGGTTTATCTAAAATAACAAGTTTGGGTACTAAGGGTTTTTTGTAATAGTTTGGGGTATTGTGTTTTAAATTTTGTAACAAGTTTAGGTATGAAGATTAACAGCCGTTAGTTTTTCTGTTAAGTTTAAATGAAATGACTAAAATACCCATTTAGGGACCACTTTTGTAATTTTATTTCTCTCTTTTAGCTAAGGGACTATTTGTGTAATTAACTATTAAAAAAAATAAAATAATCAAACCCCAACCACCCCCATCGTCATCTCCCTGCTCTCTTCCCTCTCACACTTCAGAGAAACACCATAATTAGATTCACTACCGCCACCACTCACCGTCACTGCCGCCACCTACCATGACCTTGTTCAATACCACTTCGTTTATCTTCTAGCGCTAACGCTCTGAACACCCAACCATCACCGAAACCCCTAATTGAGATCTGAACCATAATTGAGCAATGGTCACAAGAAATTGGGTAATGTGTGGATCGAATGTAAAGCCTAATTGAGCCTCGCGAACACCCATGTTTGCACCACCATTGATTTCAATGACCAGGTAACGATTTGGGTTTTTTCTTTTAAATTTTTTTAGGGGTAACAGGGTAAAAGGAATGGGGGTTTGTTGAGATGATGATAATGGAGCAATGGTGGAGGTGGAGATGATGATGATGGTGTGATAATGGTGATGAGGCTGTGATGGTCATGATGCGCTGGTGGTGGTGGTGATGCGGTGGTGGTGATGATGATGCGTTGATAGTGATGATGTGGGGGCCGGCCGTGGTTACTTCCAACTGGTGTTCGTTGCTTAGTGGTGTTGGGGGCTGGTAGCGGTTGGTCGCCAGCGGTGGGGGCGGCAGGGATGGTCGCCAGTGGTGGGGGCGGTGAGGGTAGTGGGGTAGGTCGCGACAGTGGGGGCGGCAGGGATGGTCGGGGGCGGCGGGGTAGGTCGCGACAGTAGGGGCGGCAGGGATGGTCACAGGCGGTGGGGGCGGCGGGGATGGTCGCAGGCGGTGGGGGCGGCGGGGATGGTCGCAGGCGGTGGGGACGACGGGGATGGTCGCCGACGGTGAGGGCGGTAGGGATGGTGTTCGGTGGTGTCTATGCATTTAAATATGTATATGTATATGTATATATAAAGTTACAGAAACAGTCCTTTTTATGTATTAATGACATAAATTGTCCCTGTAAGGTAAATGTACGAAAATGCCCTTAGATTTAACTGTAAAGTTAACGTCTGTTAGTGTTAATACCTTAACTCGTTACAAATTGAAAACACTATACCCATACTTGTTATAAAAAACCCTTAGTACCCAAACCTGTTATTTTCAATAAACCGCAGGGACCATTTGCGTAATTAACTCGTTTATAAAAATTAACAAGATAAAAAATCATATATAGAATTAATTTATAAGTATTCTATGAATAATAGATGCCTCACGTGCATCATGCCATCTTTACCTTGCAGCTCGGCTACCAAGACTTTAAGTGCCTCATAGCCCTAGCGGCCTTCTAAAACCAACTTAGTGGGTCAACTGAAAACTAGGCAACTAGCTAAAAGATGATTTGAGGGGCTCAAAAAGGTAGAAGTCCGAAGTCACCCAAAGTGCATTTTCGACACATAAAACCTCCTACATTACTCTTAATAAGCATTTAGCATACTGAATATAAAATTTTGAAATCACAAAAGAAAGTCCTTTATGAAAAAAGATTGTTTTACCTGGTGAGCAGAAGCCTTTGAAATCCAGGATGGAAGCAAACATGGAGTGTTATTGAGTGCATCATAGGATGTTTCTTTAGCTTTTCCACAGTCAACCACAAAAACTACATCATTAATGGTGATGCTTGTCTCGGCCATGTTGGTTGCTAGAACTATTTTCCTTATACCGTCTTCGGGTTTGTTGAATATCAATTTCTATTCACAACAAATGAAAGAAGCATTAGAAAGCTCTAAACCATTCTAGTATGATATCACTATATGTAATCATAGCTCAATGGGCCAAATAAAATAAAAGCTTAGAAGGATATTGGTAGGATCAAAGCCGCCTAAAATGTACTTAAATGTGTAAAACTTCCTAAATTATCTTACTCAAGCATTTTGATAACTATGAGAATAATATAGTTTTGAATCATATTTGAGAAGATAAAAACATCCAAAATTTAAGAAAGTAGCATATATCGAGTCAATCCAACCAATCCATTTTGCTTCCTATGTATCATACAAGCAGGACAACACATTAGTAGATTATTTTAGTATGTTAGGACTCGTTAGGTTATCTAGAGTATTATTGTT
This sequence comes from Flaveria ramosissima, assembly GCA_025215565.1. NCBI lineage: Eukaryota > Viridiplantae > Streptophyta > Magnoliopsida > Asterales > Asteraceae > Flaveria > Flaveria ramosissima. Next base: position 21,083,740 of record CM046034.1, read on the forward strand.
ATATATATTTAAGTTACCGGAGTTTTATAATTATAATGTTACAAACTCAATCTATTATGAAAGAAAAGACGGTATCAAGTGAAGGCGTTGGATTATAGCCGGAAGTGTCAAGTAGGTGAGTTTCTATTGCTTTTGGCCTTTAGATTGTTTTGCGCTGGAATACACGCTTATAAATGGATATTTTAAGTCACTTTTTCCTATATTGTGGTTTAAATATTATGGAAGACCTTTGCTACAGCCTCGTAAGTACTAAAGAACTTCCTTTTTGGACATAATAGCAGTAAAAAAACCCAAATGGTAATCTTGTATGTAATACACAATTGTTTAAAATTAACTCTTGAAAGTTGTAGCGCATGCAGGGTGTAATCATAATCCAAGAATATGCAAGTACAACCAAGATTTGTTATATGTGTGTAATGGCACTAAACTTCAGAATTATACGTATGTATATAATAGCTGAATAAGTATATACTTCTCAAATCTTATATAATAGCTTGACAAAGTTGTAAGTGATTTGCATGCATGTGTTGTCACACGTTTCAAGATGTGTTTAATAATGTTTCGGTAAATTTGTTTGTCTTATTGAACTCATATAAAGTATATATAAACGATTGTTGAAGTTATGAAGTACATGCCTGTTACTAGTTACCTATTATTTTAAATGTGTCATAAAGAGTCTTTTAGCATAAAAGTATTAGTCATGATGGGATGACCATGACCTCATGACCTGATTGAATATTATTTTGAATCTGAAACTCATACTGGCATGGTTTTAAATGTTTTTAAGAGCTTATTATGAACATGTTTTAGAATTGTTAAACTTATAATTCACCAGCTTTATGTTGACTTGTTTTAGCATGTATTTCAGGTAGGTATATATCTCTACTACAAGGGCAATGGGTTATAATTAGAAGGCATAGCATGGTTATTTGGCAAGAGTAGTATTTGGCATGATTAAACTCTTCCTTACGCGGCCTTAGTTAATTTGATGTATTTTTGGTTTTGGAACCTTGTAGCTTCCGCTGGGTGAATATAAAAAGGCTATGTTTTGTGAAAATCCAACTTTCATTGTGCCTTGGTTTTGGGGTGTGACACTAATAAAATATTAGTGTGAAGAAAAAGATTTTATCTGCAGTGCTACCTGTTCTGAGCTGCTCATAGAGCCGTGACATGCAAGAAGTAAAACTTTGGTTGGATCTCCCAATAACGGATGAGACTGGAGTTGATCCTTGAGGGAATTAATATCATCCCAACCAGTCATAAACACCAAAACAGCACCTGCCCTTTCTTTTCTACATATATGACAAAGAACATTTTCAATAAGATTAAACCCAATTGAATCAGGGTTCCAACATGATAAGGAATCCCTAGTACGAGGATTAAAATCTCTTAAATCAGCAGATTCAAGTGCATCCTGTTCCAATCCACAAAGTAGCATATTAGTTAACATATAAAACACAATACATGGGGAAATAGGCAATATTCTCAGGCTCCTATACCTCTGCAGCTGAGGCAATTTGGCTCTTTCTTTTACGCAATGTTTGCTTCTGCATTTTCCATTTTTTCTCTTGACCATAATTATCAATCTGATTATATGCTGACAACCTATATCCAGTCATTTCTAGAATATTCTCGAGAAAATAGCTCCGAACTGGATAAGTGAAACCCTGAGAACAAGAAACTACCTTAGTAAGTTTGACAACACAAAAAAGTATATGATTACAAATAACCATAGAATACTGAACATAAAGACGGGTCATGCTTAAAAGGATCATATAATTCTCAAACCAAAAACTACTATAACTTGATGGAGCCAATAAAGATGTACCATTATACAGTCCACGACATGTAAGTCGAAAATTCTACCAAAATTCCATAATCCTACAATCTTCAATCCTATGTTGTCAAAGACGCTGATACGTATCCACAAATCAGGCCACCTCGGGTCAAATCAATTAACCGGTTACTAGAAATAAGGTCAACTACATTAGTCACTTACCCGAGATAGAGGAGCTAATCGTGGGTTACCAAAAATAGAGGAGCTAATCGTGGGATAGTTTTACCTTTCTTGTTTTTATAGTACTTTAGAGATGTAGGGAGGGGAATATCGATGTATTGTTTATCAACCAGGATTTTTACCTTTGTAATTGGAGATTTATCCTATCTCGAATCAGGCTGTTTATCCTAAATCTAAGCTTTCGATTTCCGGTTCTATCATTTGGTTCCATTGCCGGGAACACGATGGTGCAGACCCGGAGCAACAATACTTCACCTGAAGAGGGTTCTAATCCTGATACGATTGCTGCACAACTTGCAGCCATTGCCTCACGATTGGAGTCTTTTGAAAGCTTGAAAGATGATGTCGCAGCGCTCAAATCACAAGCCAATCCTACATAGAAACCACGCAGCCGATTTAGCCGCCATGATGATGGAAGGTTCGAGTAGTACGAAGAGGGGGAAAGCTCTTGGAGGCGCAATTACCAGCTAGGCCTTCTACAAAATTTATTTTTCCCACCTTCAGTAGCGGTGACCCACGTGGCTAGATTTTAAAGGCTGAAAAGTTCTTTCGATACCACGATATTCCTAATGAGGAGAAAGTTGATGTTGCTTCAATGCACTTGGAAGGAGACGCACTAGATTTCTATTCATGGCTTTCTGCAAATCAGCCAATTACCTTCTGGGAAGAATTGGTTAGTGTCCTCACAAAAAACTTTGGCCCTGCAGTATTCCAAAATCCTGACGAGTACTTATGTCGCATTAAACAGAGCGGGTCAGTCCAAGAGTATAGGCAGGAGTTTGTTAAAAGATCATCTCGGGTTTCAAACTGGCCCGAACACTGCCTGTTTGGAGTATTCTTAAATGGGTTGAAGGAAGAACTAAGGGCGGATGTTCGAATCCACAAACCCCATTTAGTCTATAGTGCTATGAGTTTAGCATTAGAATTCAAATCAAAGGCAGGTTACAACCGATTTGGGCAGAATTCAAAACCCACTGCCACCGCCAAAACCTCTTCGTCGGTCGTTACTTCTTCAACCAGCAATATACCAACTGAAACCCCTTCATACATTTCCCCTCTTCGCATTTCTGATGAGGAGAAACAACCCGGTTCACAAAAGGGTTGTGCTTTCGATGTGAGGAGAAATTCGGTCCCGGACATCGCTGTAAATCGGGAACTTTCAAAGTCTTAGAAATCGTTGATGTAGGAGATGAAACAACAGCAATAAACGAGTAGAATAACTCAAGTGAAATGGTTGAGATCAGCCTTCACGCTCTTTTTGGTCGGTCTACACCAACTACTATGAAGCTTCAAGGAGTTATAGGTACAACTAAGGTGCTAGTATTGATTGATAGTGGGTCAACCCATAATTTTATTTCGGATAAGCTAGTAAACGACTTACAGATAATCTCCCAACTCATCACACCCTTTGGTGTCCAAATAGGAGATGGAAATGTCATTTGATGCAACCGGATATGCAAGGATGTCTCGTTGAAATTATCGAATCTCTGCATCACACAAGACTTCTATCCATTCGCCCTAGGTGGTGCTGATATGGTAATAGGCATTCAATGGTTGGCTACCCTAAATACAGTTCAAGCAAAAAGGGGGCTAAAAATTTTATGATATTCACTGTCAGTGGTCAAGAATACAAGCTGCAAGGACTGCAACCAGAAGTTTACAACTCTGCTACCTGCCACCACCTCGCTATTGAACCGTTTGAGGAACAATTGATGATTGGGACATGTCCGTTTTTGCTCAGTCGACTTGAGGACAAGTCGTTTTACCAGGCGGGAAGTAATGATAGGAACCAAAATGGAAGGATCAATGGAATAGCTACAATCTCAAATGGGTTACAAATTGATCCTCTCAATTTAAGTAATTATGCCGGATAACCTCTCTTGGATCAAGTAAGGCTGGTGCAACCAAAACTAACAATTAAACTATTTTGGTGCAACTGATGAAGAACTTCCGAAGGCAAATGAAAAACTTCCGAAGGCAAATGCTAAGCTTTCGAAGCTTAAGCCTAAAGGAGCTTCGAAGAGAAACTCCAACTTCCGAAGACAAATTCTTCCTTCTTCCGAAGTTCAACACTTGGAAGAAATCAAAACAAAGACTTCCGAAGTATGAATACCTGAAGAATATCTCAAGCCTCGGAAAAAGTAGCCTCTTCCGAAGTTCTTCCGAAGCCAGTTAATCTTCGGAAGAACCTACTATGAACCAATAGACATAAGTATGGTCCTTCTGACACTCCGCTGCAAATCTCTGAGATACGGCATGGTGTTTTCCCACGCCCATGTAGTTGACCATACTTTATTCCACTGTTCAGTCCTTATCAGTTAGTACAGTTACCAACTTTAGTTGGTGACAAAAGGTAAGTCATGGACATGTCACGACTACCATATCTTAGATAATATTTTATCTAAGATACCTTGTCTTTAGCAATGTAGTATTTGCTTTAGTCATAGGTTTCCACGTGGTATCAAAGTATATCCGACTGTAGGTGATAGTATATATAGTTTCTCATTGTAACTCATGTAATATGCTTGTAAGAGTCTTGTAATACTTTGAGTTGAGAAGTAATATATACAAGTACCTTGAAAATTATCTTTCTTTGTTCTAAGTTACTTAGTATATTATTATCAACTCTTAGAAGGGATTCTGCATCATCAAACCGAGTGTGATTCAGTGAGTTTGAGAGAAAACATAAGTGTTAAGTGACAAAAACCGATCCTGCAACCTCCATGTCCAATTTCAGCATCTATTTCAAAGGCTAAAATAAAGTTGAAACTTCCAGGAATCCACTAGAATAAATAGGCCTATAGTCATCTCTTTTTCTTTGTCTAGTATTTTGATATTTGTGTTCTTGTATTTGGAGATCTGCCTATCTCGAATCAGGCCAACTATTCATTGTTTTCAGATTTCAATTAATCGAAAGTTTCTATCATTTGGTTCCATTGCCGTTTTCAAACCCTCGCACCACCGCCTTACCATGAACAGCCACCGGCACCGCTACAAAGACCAAATCCAAACCAAGCAGCGGTACCACACTCGTCGATCGCATCAAAGGCCAAGAACATACATCTAGTCTTTGATGAGAAGCGGACAGGAGATGATCAAAGAATTAAAGGCGAACATGAAGACCTACGTAAGAAGAAGTTGGAGTGGATAAGATCTAATGATCAAAATGTCAAATCTAGTAGTCTGGGTACCCTAGTGAAGTTCACGGACTTGGTTATAAAGGTGAAGAGACAAGCCCATGCTTCTAGAGTTATTATGGATGTTGTTGCCACATACAAAAGTCCATCACACTGTGTTTATGGACTTTCAAATTCATTCAAAGTGGAAGACTATCGACCCTATTACAACAACAAAGGGAATCTTTATAATCTGGGGTCAATTTTTCTTAATGCCGGAAATAAGGATGTACAAGCAGATTTGAAACACAGGGATTTAGCCAGCCAATTTCATCCTTGTTCGACTTGAGGACCAGTCGATTTTCCAGGCCGGAAGTATTGATACGTATCCACAAATCAAGCCACCTCGGGTCAATTCAATTAGTCGGTTACCAGAAATAAGGTCAACTACGTTAGTCACTTACCCGAGATAGAGGAGCTAATCGTGGGTTACCAAAAATAGAGGAGCTAATCGTGGGACAGTTTTACCTTTCTTGTTTTATAGTACTTTAGAGATGTAGGGAGGGGAGTATTGATGTATTGTTTATCAACCAGGATTTTTACCTTTGTAATTGGAGATTTAGCCTATCTCGAATAAGGCTGTTTATCCTAAATCTAAGCTTTCGAAATCCGGTTCTATCAGACGCCAGGCACACTCAAGGCGCAAAGGTCTCGCCTATCGCTTAGGCGCAAGGCGGGGAAAAAATGCACGCCCAAGAAGGCGCAATAGTAAAAAATTAACATATATATAGTACATAGTACATATATAAATTAATGTTACTTTCTAATAATATTTACAATACTAAGATAATTAGCAATAAAAATCATCTTAACTGGTACGAGAAAAATTTAAAACATTTAAAATAATCAAAGTAAAACAACTCAAGCATAGTTAAGCTGTATACTATCTATAGAAGTTTAAAACATTTTTCTAAACAAGAAGAATGTCTTTAAAAAATTTAAATCAACATGTGTCACGTCACTGTTTTGAAATGAATTTTCAGCATAGCAGTATCTACTTTGTATTGTGGGTAGATGAATTGACCATTAGTTCTACTTAACATACTATATGTTCATTTTCTCATCTTTTTCTATCTTTTCATGTTTCTGCATTCCCTTGAGGCTGTTTTATGTTGATTTTGGAGGGAAAGTCGCTAGAACCTTGCTTGAACTATCATGAGGCGTTTTTCCTGCATGTGCCTCCTTTGAGCGCTTAGGCGCGTGCCTGTGCGCCTTTGAGAACATAGTTTCAATCTAAAATTGTCAATGACAATCCACATTTTTGAAAGATTCTGTAGTCCTGCAAGATACATAAGCAATGGGGTGTGATGTTGGACCATGGTCCTATAATTAGTGGCGACAACTCGGTCGGTTGCTTAAGGACCGTAGTCCTGCAAAAGAGAGCGGCTCAATGAAGAAGCGGGGTTAGAGAACGGTAGTCTGATCTCGGCTTGAGGGATAACCAGCCGCAGTCCTACAACAGAGCGGCAAGGCAAATGAGTCGCTTGAGGGATGAGCGGATTTAACAAGATGTGCCATAGCATCATCTATGTGGTTGTTCTTGGCATCCATTGAAAAATATACCGGACCACTGCGTACACAACTAAACAGAACCCAAAAAGCCATTAAAACAAAAAGGTACTAATACAAATTTATGCAGCTCGAAGTTCTAACCACGATGGAAAGATTATCATGGTCAATCTCTCACTCGCGGCTAAAAGATGACACGTGGCGACGGAGATGGAAAATGCAGTGGCGTGTGCGACGATTTGTGGTAGACCTCTAGGTTAGTAAATTGGAGCAAGGTGGTGGTGATGGTGGTAGTGAAGAGAGAAAAGTGTCTTGAAAAAAAGATTGAGGAATATTGGATGGAATCTAGAACCAAAACAGGGACTTCATATAGAATAGAAAACAAAACTAAGAATATTGGCCGAACCAGGCGATTGTGGCGTCGGACCCTGTCTAGGTGTTTTATCAAGTGACCGCGGCTAGGGTTTATTTTTGTGAGAAATAATAGAGAGAGATTTAGAACCCTAAGACTTTGACACCATGTTAAATATTAAAATAACAAATTGATATTGATTACTAAAAACTGTCTTACTAGAGATCATAAGAAACTCTAGAAATCTAAACTAAATCGTGAGTCATACTAATAAAACCTAAATAATAATATATTCCAATAATAACCGGCTATAACACAATGGGATGTAGGACATAGTGTTTGAAATGCTCTTGTCTAAACTTGTACGGATGTTTAGTATTCAACAATTTTTGTTATTCAAGAAATTAATACATAAAACAACCAAAAAGAACATTCTTCAGTAAATTAAGATATCAACTTCTGATATAAGAGTACAAGTACCTAATAGCAGGTTACAAGGGAGTATATAGGTATTTTAATTAACACATCGACAATAATGTTCACTGCAAATGGGAAGTAGGACATGGTGTTTGAAATGCTCTTGTTTAAACTTGTACAGATGTTTAGTATTTAACAATTTGTTATTCAAGAAATTAATACATAAAACGACCAAAAAGAACGCTCTTCAGTAATATAAAATATCAACTTCTGATATCAGTGTACAAGTACCTAAAAGCAGGTTACAAGGGAGTTTATAGGTATTTTAATTGACACTTCAACAATCATGTTTACGGCAACGAACATGACACTTATTATTAAATACTCATTATTAAATCCCTAACTAAAAGAGAGAATCTGGTTATCGAATCGTAAAAACTGATGACTCTGAAATAATATATAATCCATCTCATAAAACAATTCCTACGCTTGTCTACCTAACATGAGTAACTTACAGGAATATGCATCACTGGAGCCGCACCAAAATAGGAGGAGAAAAGCTCAGCATTTAGGGTTGCACTCATCAAAATTAACTTCAGTTCTGGTCGGTGAAGAAGGAGCTCCTTTAGAACAATAAGTAGAAAATCTGCCAAGAAATGAATATTAATCAAGCAAATGTTCATGATTAAGAATATTAAAATTAAAGGTAGCCATTTCCGCTAATTTACATGTGAAAGCTTTATATTCCATTGTCTTTATCTCAAAGGGTCAAAGGGTTAAATATAAAATAAAATAACTAATAGGGGATTAGGCCAAACACGTTGAACATTACCAAGCTGCCTATCTAATGCACACAGTCTCAGACACTCTTAAATTGATAAATTCACAGATTTACACAACTGTAAGAATATTGTTTTTATGATGCGTCGACTATTTATTAAAACAATCTCAATTAGCGAAGGGTTTTGGTCCAACCACACCTTAACAAACACATTATAAAAATGACCAATTTCAACCTCGGTCCATTCTTAAATCTTGCCCAGACCACCAAATCTTGTTATCAAGACATTAAAATGTTTCTTCTGGTTACCTTCATTCATCCCTCGTTCATGGATCTCGTCAACAATAACATGAGTAACACCTTGCAAACTCCTGTCTAGAAGTAATCTTCTAAGCAAAATGCCAGTAGTGCAAAATAGGAGACGGGTATCCCTTCCTTTTATTCCTTCAAGCCGAACTTTATACCCAACCTTTGGAAAATGATAGAAGTATGAAAACAAAAGCATGTTACTGTCTATTACAAAGTTATCGAGAGTTGAAAATTAAAAAGAATGGAGGCACGAGTTACAGAATCTCCAAGCTTCTCCCCTCGCTCTGCTGCAACCCTCTCAGCAACTGACATGGCAGATATTCGCCTGGGCTGGGTACAGATAATACTGCATAGAGCTCCACGAGCAGCTTCAATTTCAGACTCTAAGATGTATTGAGGTAATTGTGTAGTCTTACCACAACCTGTCTCCCCGGACACCACAATTACCTGCCAAAATAATTTTTATTTATTTTTTTCTAAACAAACTATTTCATAAAGGTCATAGTAGTCGAAGGCACGAGATGCAGTTAAGGCGCAAAAGACTTATTTATTTTTTTCTGAACAAACTATTTCCTAAAGGTCATAGTAGTCGAAGGCACGAGATGCAGTTAAGGCGCAAAAGCCTCGCCTCGAGCGAGGAAAAACGGCATTATCCCAAAACAAGAAATGTGGAATAATAAGAAGTAAAAAGTATAAATGAATGATAGGCAATGAAAACTAAAACTTCAATATTGTTTTATACATATAATAGGAAAACCCAATATACATACCATAACCATAACAGTAAATCTCATCAATAACCAAGCCATTGACAAGGTCTAGGGAGGGTGGGGTATGGGCAAACCATACCTCTACCACAATGAATAAAAAGGCTGCTTCCAGAGAGACCCCTGACTTAAAAGCAATCAAAGAAACATATAGCCAATACAATATACGATCACCATATAATAGATCATCACAAGCAAATCATGTGCCACGATATAGACAACGAGCAGACAATGACCATAGCTAAACATTCAGCACGCAGTGAGCAGTCAATAGATATTAGGTGACAACGGACAAATAGTGATCATAGATATATACGAAATCATACGCCATCCATACACCATACTTATTAAAATATTGCATAAGTCATTAATATACCATATACAAAGATCAGAAATGAACACTTGGTGACAGTAGGCAGCCACGTGATATCAAGCATAGTGATAGCACGCAAAGGATACTAAAAGAATGATAGAACCACACTAATCTCCTAAGACATAACTACGGCATGTTTAAAACTTATCAAAACCCTCCCATAAACATCATTAACCTTAATCCTACGTCTCTACAAATACTTCTATCCTGATAGGTACAGCTCTAGCAAATCATGTCTAATCCTCTCCTCCCAAGTTGGTCTGGGCCTGCCTCTACTCTTCCTCCCTTATACCGTAAAGGTCTCAACTACTCTAACCGATGTTGTCATCTGCCCATAGTTGTCAGTAGCTAATAACGGTAAATAACGACAAGCCACCTACATCCTTAGTAGCGAATAGCGAGAAATAGCACCCGTTATTTTATGTTTCGCGCTGAGGTGGTAGAAATGTTCAGAAATATTTACATACGATAATAAACATGTTTAGCTATTAAGTAGTAGAAAATTTAAGCAAACACCACCAAATTAGCTAAAATACTCTATGTGGGTCAACTTTATATTTATAAAGAGTAAAATTATATATAAAACTTAAAAAATTTAAAAAAAAAGTCGCTACCGGTCGCTATTTGGTCGCAAAACACAAATAACGGGACCCGATCTGTACGCTATGTAGCGCGCAATAGCGGTCGCTATAGCTACTAATGAAAACAGGGCATGGCGGCATGGCCTCCTTTTGACATGCCCAAACAATCTTAATATTCCTTCTCTTATCTTATCAACTATACTAGCTACCCCTAATCTATCCCTTAACACATCATTTTTTATCCTGTCTAACCTTGTGTGCTCACACATCCACCTCAACATTCTCATCTTTACCACCCCACTTAGTGTGTGTCTTTTTTGACGGCCAAGTAGTTAATGCCATATAGCATAGCTAGTCAGATCACAACTAAAATTAGAAAATTAGAAAAACCCAATAATAAAAATTTTAAAGTAGATTATTCTTAATTAATAAAATACTGATTTAATCATTATGTTAACAAACTTATATCTTGAAAAACTGTAATAATTATATCAATATCTTTTGAAAAAATAAATACTTACTTATAGCAAAATGGATTAACAAAAGTGTAAATTATTTCAAGGTAGTTAACCAGAGTATGCACCAACTGTCCCAAACACTTCTAAGCCTGGCCTTCACTAGTGTGCTTTTGACTACAAAGCTAAACGTTATAATACTATGTACCCTGCGTACAACTCAAGATACAAATTTATCATAACTTCAAAAGTATATAACTCCACAAGTTTACCATCTATAATTATCATATTCTACAATAGTGGTACCTTAAAGCATTATACATATGTATTCATTAACAAAAATTCTAATAGATGAATGCAAAACCCACCTGATTTCTGGAAATAGCATTTAACAATGCTTCTTTTTGTTTATATGCAGGTAGATTGCGTCGTAGTTCTTGCATTTTTTGGCCTTGAACAGATTCCTACAAAGATATATAATGTTGTCAAAATGAAGCGCTATGCTCCAACATTAGCATCTACCAAGTTATATATTAAGAGCATACACTTATAAACTTTAGAGTTCTGGGAATGACAAAAGAGGCACTTTTAGAGAGCAAAAACGAAGATCAAGTCAAAACACAATGGGTAGATACGTCAATTTGGACCCATTAACCTAAGAATGGGTCAATTAATCAATTAGACCATCAGACTTACTCTTCACATTCCACATTTCCTTCATCGCCATATCATTCTCACTCCCCCACCCTTGGTTTTAAAAAGCGAGAAGCACACCGAGGTGATTGAGTCTAACAACGAGGTACAAGGCACAAAGCACAAAGATTTTTGTATGCAAGCAAGGTTTTGTAAGTATACTTTTTATATATTATATGTTATATTTGATTCAATATATAAAATAGCTATATCTAACAAAATAAAATGTATAACAATATATGATTAAGCTCTATGTATAGTTTAATATCTAAATAATTTATATGTATAATTTAAAAAAGCTATATGTAAAACAAAAGAAATACGTACAAGTATATTAAATTTTGTTTGCTTCTACGTTGAAGACTTCACATCACCGGCTCATGAGTTGTCCGCCGAGGACCACGGCAATGAACCACACAAGAGGTCCATGGTGTTCACCCCGTGGCCACGTCACCACATGGGCTCAAGCATGAATCCATATGAACCATGCCGATCAGCCTTATGCAGTGTAGTAAAAATCGCTAGGCGCTAGTCGGGCGGTGAGGTGGGGACTAGGGATTAATCGCGATTAATCATTAGACTTTTGTGTATTATTTTGCAAATTTATGTATGATTTTAAACTTTTATAAGAATTAATTTACAAGTTTGGGGATAATTTATAAATTAGTGAAAATTGAAGGGGTTTAATGTAAAAATACACAAACTTATTAAATCATTAAACCCTAAAGTGAATAAGAGCCGTCCCCTTCATCGTTCCAGTTATCGACCGATGTACACTTCCGTCGTTCCCGTCGCCAGAGTCTTAAATCCTCGCCGGAATCGGCAAATCCGGCACCTGAATAGGAAAATCCGGCGGTTATCGTCGCTGGAACACCACCTATTTGGACGATTTGGTCCGGCTTTGACCAATTTCGACCGACTACCGCCTAGCACCTCTAATTTGGTGAAATCGAAGCGGCCAACCTCCAATTAGCGACTAATCGCCTACTAATCGGAGGCTAATCGCGATTTTTACAACACTGGCCTTATGGTTATACTTTATCTCTAATTTGTTAAGCTAAAAAATTAAATAAAATGAATATGGTTATACTTCATCTCTAATTTGTTAAGCTAAAGAATTAAATAAAAATGAAACAAGTAAAACAGGTTGAAAGTTATCTAAAGCGTATTAAAACGCATAAAGAAACACCTAAATTGCTTTATTAAACAAAGTTTAAGTTGGTCTTGTAATAACATATTTTTCTTAATCTTATTTTGCACTTTAGTTTTTTATAAGATTCAAAAACAAGATAAAAAATAGTTTGTGGACCGACCCAACTTGCACATGAAATAACCCATCTATTTTTCCACCACTAACCACCGCAATGCTATATGAACTTGGTGATTCATCTAGCTGTAGAATACTAAAATATAGTAAAGCAACCACAATAATCTACTAGTCAAATAGATTGAGATAAACCTGCCAATCATGTTGAATATTCCGAAGCTGGAAACTCTTACGCCTGAGAATACCCTCAGCAACGAGTCTTCTTTTATGAGGCTCATCTTGCTCATAAATTCCTTGCTCGGTTTTAAGATCAGGGGATGCATGCAAGGTGATATTTGAATAACTATCTCTACCAACAGATTTTCGTGAAAGGTGTGCGTTGAGATGATAATCAACCCGATTATGTAGTTCTGAAGGAACAACCACCTACTCAAGATAAGAAAACCCCCATGACCACATTTATTCAACTAGCTAATATAATCTTTAGGGATAACTATTAGTATTTATTATACTAAAAGGCATTTAGATGAATATTAGCCTGTCCATTCTTTTCTTTAACGTGTGTCTTATATGTTGTGTATTTTCCTTTCTAAAAACTACCAATAGGAGGCCATGCCAGCTAATGAGATGCATACTTTGTCAGAAAGCGCATTTTGTACTATACATATTTCTTGTTGCTTCGTAGGGGGAAATAACTAGTTACTTTTTAAGAATAGGAACTAGGATTAATAATTTTATAACGTATAGTGCTATCTAGGAAACTCTAAAAATAGGGATTATGAATGGTATATTATAGTGCTTATTTCCATTATCGAACTCTATTGAATGAACAAGCATATGTAAGAGAATTCGATTGCCTCTCGAAAGCACAATGTTCTTGGATAGTTGATCTATCTCACTAATATGGCCTATCATTTTGATCGCAATCATTTTATTTTTAAAATTAACTGTTTAATTTTATATATTTATAGCCAACTCTTGTCAAATTGGTATTAGAACATGCATGAATTTATGCATATGTATCTTTAAAGAACCTTGTATCTCTAAGTTATCAAGTGTGCATGCATGCATATATCACTTTCAATTTGATAAAAAATTAAATAAGAAGGAAATTCATATGTATGTAACTCATAGTTATTATATATACCTCTCTTTGTGGTCGTTTATCATCAAGATCTGGTCTGTAATTTGGCAGTGGAACTTTACTAAAGACAACTACTTTTGAATATTGACGGCTGCAAAGACTATAATTATGAGTACAAAAGGAAACAAATATGAATAGTTAAGACATAGACATCAGCATCTAATATTTGTACACCTGTGTAATCCCATCCGAGTAGCTAATGCTGAGAGTTGCTCAAAATCTCTTCTATCTTTTCTTTCTCGTGAAACTAGCTCTTCCTCATCTTTTTTTCGGATTAGTTTACTTAGCTTCCATCGCCACTCTTCAATGTTGTCAAGAGTTGAAGCCCCCTGAAGAGCAACACATTTATAAAATAAGGGGACATGTATTGGCATATAAGTTTAAATTCACCTTATAACCAAAGTTTCCAATATCCCAACTATCAAATATTCAAACTATACTCCATGATTTCATAAGAACTAAAGCCTTCGATATTACATACATATTACTAAGAATGACTGAACTGATCTTATTTCTCTTCAAGTGAACCGCAATTCCATAGGCTTCATTGCATATTCACTTAAGCATAAACCATCTATACACTCACAAGCACCAACTGATACAATCATTACAATGAACTACACACATTACAAATACTAAACTTTGTTGCTAAATATAAGCATTAAGTGGCAAAACTGAGTTTGTATTCTAGCTCAGCAAGACCGCAATCAAAACACTTCAATATAAACTAAATGTTAATCTTACTTGCTTGGAAGAAATGAAATTGTCAACTGGATTTGTTCAGAAAAATAAAAAATAAGCTTACGAACTGGCACAAACTAGTGTTTTTTTTTCTTCGTAGGGAGGGATAAATTAAACATAAAATCCACATGAGGTGTATTGTGCAATTGAGCATACCAATCAATACCAAGATCTAAGGATTTGAGCAGAAACGTCATCCACACGCGAAAAGTCAAAAACAAGAATAAGGTCATACTAACCAGAGTTTGGAAGGAGGCAAATTGTTCACGATCAGAGTCCTCTTGGGAAGCATATTCGTCGTAAGCGTAACGGCCATAGGGCAAACTTTGCTGATAGAAGTAAGATAACGAGTGGGAATCGTTAGCTTCTGTTGTCTTAATCAGGCGTTGGGAAGAAGGAACACGAGAGGAGCAGACGAACACGAATGACGGATTAACAGTGCCGATGAGTCTAGGGCTCAGGTGGAGGCGACGACGGAGGTGAAATGAACTACTCCTGAGGGGATGCAGAGATAGCCTAAGGTAATTGTGGACGAAAACTGCAGAGTAAGGCATGATGAATTTGGGGCAGAGGGGAGGAGGGTTTTTGATGGGAGTTTAGTTGCTCACTCACTGCTCCTGCTCCTTCCTTCTCTGTTTGTTCCTCTGATGTTTCAAAAGCCTGCGTGGAACAAGGAACGGCCAAATGATCAAATACTAAACCTATCAAAACACCACAAACTTGTCTGGTTAGCATTTTCACCCGGCAATTTCTTTTCATATATATATATATTTAAAAAACTAGTTTTAATAAACACGTTTAATACACGTGCTGAATAAATAAAATATTAATATAATAACATTTATTAATTATCAAATAATATTTTAAAATATGATATAACTAAAATTACATATGAAAAATGACTATAACTAATAAAACAGTGATATCAATTATTTAAAATTTTGTTTTTGATTTTTTTTCCAAAAAAATAAACATTTTGTTCAAAAATAAACTGTATAAAAATATCATTTTTAAAACAAAAGTTTTCATGATAGAAGTATGAAAACAAAAGCATGTTACATTCTATTACAAAGTTATCGAGAGTTGAAAATTAAAAAGAATGGAGGCACGAGTTACAGAATCTCCAAGCTTCTCCCCTCGCTCTGCTGCAACCCTCTCAGCAACTGACATGGCAGATATTCGCCTGGGCTGGGTACAGATAATACTGCATAGAGCTCCACGAGCAGCTTCAATTTCAGACTCTAAGATGTATTGAGGTAATTGTGTAGTCTTACCACAACCTGTCTCCCCGGACACCACAATTACCTGCCAAAATAATTTTTATTTATTTTTTTCTAAACAAACTATTTCATAAAGGTCATAGTAGTCGAAGGCACGAGATGCAGTTAAGGCGCAAAAGACTTATTTATTTTTTTCTGAACAAACTATTTCCTAAAGGTCATAGTAGTCGAAGGCACGAGATGCAGTTAAGGCGCAAAAGCCTCGCCTCGAGCGAGGAAAAACGGCATTATCCCAAAACAAGAAATGTGGAATAATAAGAAGTAAAAAGTATAAATGAATGATAGGCAATGAAAACTAAAACTTCAATATTGTGTTATACATATAATAGGAAAACCCAATATACATACCATAACCATAACAATAAATCTCATCAATAACCAAGCAATTGACAAGGTCTAGGGAGGGTGGGGTATGGGCAAACCATACCTCTACCACAATGAATAAAAAGGCTGCTTCCAGAGAGACCCCTGACTTAAAAGCAATCAAAGAAACATATAGCCAATACAATATACGATCACCATATAATAGATTATCACAAGCAAATCATGTGCCACGATATAGACAACGAGCAGACAATGACCATAGCTAAACATTCAGCACGCAGTGAGCAGTCAATAGATATTAGGTGACAACGGACAAATAGTGATCATAGATATATACGAAATCATACGCCATCCATACACCATACTTATTAAAATATTGCATAAGTCATTAATATACCATATACAATGATCAGAAATCAACACTTGGTGACAGTAGGCAGCCACGTGATATCAAGCATAGTGATAGCACGCAAAGGATACTAAAAGAATGATAGAACCACACTAATCTCCTAAGACATAACTACGGCATGTTTAAAACTTATCAAAACCCTCCCATAAACATCATTAACCTTAATCCTACGTCTCTACAAATACTTCTATCCTGATAGGTACAGCTCTAGCAAATCATGTCTAATCCTCTCCTCCCAAGTTGGTCTGGGCCTGCCTCTACTCTTCCTCCCTTATACCGTAAAGGTCTCAACTACTCTAACAGATGTTGTCATCTGCCCATAGTTGTCAGTAGCTAATAACGGTAAATAACGACAAGCCACCTACATCCTTAGTAGCGAATAGCGAGAAATAGCACCCGTTATTTTATGTTTCGCGCTGAGGTGGTAGAAATGTTCAGAAATATTTACATACAATAATAAACATGTTTAGCTATTGAGTAGTAGAAAATTTAAGCAAACACCACCAAATTAGCTAAAATACTCTATTTGGGTCAACTTTATATTTATAAAGAGTAAAATTATATATAAAACTTAAAAAATTTAAAAAAAAATCGCTACCGGTCGCTATTTGGTCGCAAAACACAAATAACGGGACCCGATCTGTACGCTATGTAGCGCGCAATAGCGGTCGCTATAGCTACTAATGAAAACAGGGCATGGCCTCCTTTTGACATGCCCAAACAATCTTAATATTCCTTCTCTTATCTTATCAACTATACTAGCTACCCCTAATCTATCCCTTAACACATCATTTTTTATCCTGTCTAACCTTGTGTGCTCGCACATCCACCTCAACATTCTCATGTTTACCACCCCACTTAGTGTGTGTCTTTTTTGACGGCCAAGTAGTTAATGCCATATAGCATAGCTAGTCAGATCACAACTAAAATTAGAAAATTAGAAAAACCCAATAATAAAAATTTTAAAGTAGATTATTCTTAATTAATAAAATACTGATTTAATCATTATGTTAACAAACTTATATCTTGAAAAACTGTAATAATTATATCAATATCTTTTGAAAAAATAAATACTTACTTATAGCAAAATGGATTAACAAAAGTGTAAATTATTTCAAGGTAGTTAACCAGAGTATGCACCAACTGTCCCAAACACTTCTAAGCCTGGCCTTCACTAGTGTGCTTTTGACTACAAAGCTAAACGTTATAATAATATGTACCCTGTGTACAACTCAAGATACAAATTTATCATAACTTCAAAAGTATATAACTCCACAAGTTTACCATCTATAATTATCATATTCTACAATAGTGGTACCTTAAAGCATTATACATATGTATTCATTAACAAAATTCTAATAGATGAATGCAAAACCCACCTGATTTCTGGAAATAGCATTTAACAATGCTTCTTTTTGTTTATATGCAGGTAGATTGCGTCGTAGTTCTTGCATTTTTTGGCCTTGAACAGATTCCTACAAAGATATATAATGTTGTCAAAATGAAGCGCTATGCACCAACATTAGCATCTACCAAGTTATATATTAAGAGCATACACTTATAAACTTTAGAGTTCTGGGAATGACAAAAGAGGCACTTTTAGAGAGCAAAAACGAAGATCAAGTCAAAACACAATGGGTAGATACGTCAATTTGGACCCATTAACCTAAGAATGGGTCAATTAATCAATTAGACCATCAGACTTACTCTTCACATTCCACATTTCCTTCACCGCCATATCATTCTCACTCCCCCACCCTTGGTTTTAAAAAGCGAGAAGCACACCGAGGTGATTGAGTCTAACAACGAGGTACAAGGCACAAAGCACAAAGATTTTTGTATGCAAGCAAGGTTTTGTAAGTATACTTTTTATATATTATATGTTATATTTGATTCAATATATAAAATAGCTATATCTAACAAAATAAAATGTATAACAATATATGATTAAGCTCTATGTATAGTTTAATATCTAAATAATTTATATGTACAATTTAAAAAAGCTATATGTAAAACAAAAGAAATACGTACAAGTATATTAAATTTTGTTTGCTTCTACGTTGAAGACTTCACATCACCGGCTCATGAGTTGTCCGCCGAGGACCACGGCAATGAACCACATAAGAGGTCCATGGTGTTCACCCCGTGGCCACGTCACCACATGGGCTCAAGCATGAATCCATATGAACCATGCCGATCAGCATTATGCAGTGTAGTAAAAATCGCTAGGCGCTAGTCGGGCGGTGAGGTGGGGACTAGGGATTAATCGCGATTAATCATCAGACTTTTGTGTATTATTTTGCAAATTTATGTATGATTTTAAACTTTTATAAGAATTAATTTACAAGTTTGGGGATAATTTATAAATTAGTGAAAATTGAAGGGGTTTAATGTTAAAATACACAAAATTATTAAATCATTAAACCCTAAAGTGAATAACAGCCGTCCCCTTCATCGTTCCAGTTATCGACCGATGTACACTTCCGTCGTTCCCGTCGCCAGAGTCTTAAATCCTCGCCGGAATCGGCAAATCCGGCACCTGAATAGGAAAATTCGGCGGTTATCGTCGCTGGAACACCACCTATTTGGACGATTTGGTCCGGCTTTGACCAATTTCGACCGACTACCGCCTAGCACTTCTAATTTGGTGAAATCGAAGCGGCCAACCTCCAATTAGCGACTAATCGCCTACTAATCGGAGGCTAATCGCGATTTTTACAACACTGGCCTTATGGTTATACTTTATCTCTAATTTGTTAAGCTAAAAAATTAAATAAAATGAATATGGTTATACTTCATCTCTAATTTGTTAAGCTAAAGAATTAAATAAAAATGAAACAAGTAAAACAGGTTGAAAGTTATCTAAAGCGTATTAAAACGCATAAAGAAACACCTAAATTGCTTTATTAAACAAAGTTTAAGTTGGTCTTGTAATAACATATTTTTCTTAATCTTATTTTGCACTTTAGTTTTTTATAAGATTCAAAAACAAGATAAAAAATAGTTTGTGGACCGACCCAACTTGCACATGAAATAACCCATCTATTTTTCCACCACTAACCACCGCAATGCTATATGAACTTGGTGATTCATCTAGCTGTAGAATACTAAAATATAGTAAAGCAACCATAATAATCTACTAGTCAAATTGATTGAGATAAACCTGCCAATCATGTTGAATATTCCGAAGCTGGAAACTCTTACGCCTGAGAATACCCTCAGCAACGGGTCTTCTTTTATGAGGCTCATCTTGCTCATAAATTCCTTGCTCGGTTTTAAGATCAGGGGATGCATGCAAGGTGATATTTGAATAACTATCTCTACCAACAGATTTTCGTGAAAGGTGTGCGTTGAGATGATAATCAACCCGATTATGTAGTTCTGAAGGAACAACCACCTACTCAAGATAAGAAAACCCCCATGACCACATTTATTCAACTAGCTAATATAATCTTTAGGGATAACTATTAGTATTTATTATACTAAAAGGCATTTAGATGAATATTAGCCTGTCCATTCTTTTCTTTAACGTGTGTCTTATATGTTGTGTATTTTCCTTTCTAAAAACTACCAATAGGAGACCATGCCAGCTAATGAGATGCATACTTTGTCCGAAAGCGCATTTTGTACTATACATATTTCTTGTTGCTTCGTAGGGGGAAATAACTAGTTACTTTTTAAGAATAGGAACTAGGATTAATAATTTTATAACCTATAGTGCTATCTAGGAAACTCTAAAAATAGGGATTATGAATGGTATATTATAGTGCTTATTTCCATTATCGAACTCTATTGAATGAACAGGCATATGTAAGAGAATTCGATTGCCTCTCGAAAGCACAATGTTCTTGGATAGTTGATCTATCTCACTAATATGGCCTATCATTTTGATCGCAATCATTTTATTTTTAAAATTAACTGTTTAATTTTATATATTTATAGCCAACTCTTGTCAAATTGGTATTAGAACATGCATGAATTTATGCATATGTATCTTTAAAGAACCTTGTATCTCTAAGTTATCAAGTGTGCATGCATGCATATATCACTTTCAATTTGATAAAAAATTAAATAAGAAGGAAATTCATATGTATGTAACTCATAGTTATTATATATACCTCTCTTTGTGGTCGTTTATCATCAAGATCTGGTCTGTAATTTGGCAGTGGAACTTTACTAAAGACAACTACTTTTGAATATTGACGGCTGCAAAGACTATAATTATGAGTACAAAAGGAAACAAATATGAATAGTTAAGACATAGACATCAGCATCTAATATTTGTACACCTGTGTAATCCCATCCGAGTAGCTAATGCTGAGAGTTGCTCAAAATCTCTTCTATCTTTTCTTTCTCGTGAAACTTGCTCTTCCTCATCTTTTTTCTGGATTAGTTTACTTAGCTTCCATCGCCACTCTTCAATGTTGTCAAGAGTTGAAGCCCCCTGAAGAGCAACACATTTATAAAATAAGGGGACATGTATTGGCATATAAGTTTAAATTCACCTTATAACCAAAGTTTCCAATATCCCAACTGTCAAATATTCAAACTATACTCCATGATTTCATAAGAACTAAAGCCTTCGATATTATATATACTATTAAAATAGTATGTCGGTGGGTGCAGTGGAGTTTCAAGAGTTTATAAGTTGACCACCAAACTTTATCATTTTCCAAAGGGATCCTTAAAAGATACAATAGATAAACCATTGCAAACCAAACATAATCTCTACTTTTCCTCCAGCTCCCTCTAGCCTAGCCTTTCCAATTCCTCTGCTTTTCATCGATGGTGTTCAAGAATCTTTTCAATCTTTTAGTAGCTAGAGAAAGGGAGGGACGACTAGGTTGGAACAAACATTTAGTGGTGGTGGTGATGGGAGTCCTATGAATATGCGATGGCTCTACGGTGGGTTTCCGGTGGTTCTTTCATGGGTTTGGATTGGTGGATGAGAGAGAGGTGAAGATTTATGTTTGTTGTGGTAGTGGGTGACGATGGTTGATTCGACCGAAGATAGACAACAATGGTGGCTAGATATAGATTTTGAGAGAGAGAGAGAGAGAGAGAGAGAGAGTTTGTATATGAAACTTGAGATGGATGAAAAGTGATTGTTGAGTAAGACTTGGAATGGTGGACTTCAAAAAGAGTTTCAATACATTTTAATGTTACAACAAGACTGATATAGTAAGATATAATTGTAGTTCAATTAATTATTCTTTACAGTTTAAATGACAGTCATATTAAATGAGAATTTTTAAATTTTCTGTTAATCATTTATAATTATAATGTTTGTAAAGGTTTAGTTATAATAATTAGTAGATATAAGATTGAAATAAAAATATTTGTTGAAATATTTTATTGAACAAACTTAGTATAAGTTGGCCTTTTTTTATTTATTTATGAAAAAGAAAACATTTTTCAAAAATCTTTTTTAATTAAATTCCAAAAGTTAAACAAACTACTTTTAACTTTATGAAAGTTTATACGTAGCATTTTCTACAACTGTGTGTTGGTATATATCAAATAGTTTATATAGATATCTCTAATCATACTATCTTTTTGTATATTATTTGGTCGGTATGTATGAAGTCAATGATTCTTATGTTTAAAACTATTATGTCATTTCGATACTCAAAACATGTTAATTTCTTACTATTTTGTGTTAATATAATTCCCATGACGCTACAAAAAGACCCCGCTGCAACGCGCGGGCTATCCAATCCTAGTTACATACATATTACTAAGAATGACTGAACTGATCTTATTTCTCTTCAAGTGAACCGCAATTCCATTGGCTTCATTGCATATTCACTTAAGCATAAACCATCTATACACTCACAAGCACCAACTGATACAATCATTACAATGAACTACACACATTACAAATACTAAACTTTGTTGCTAAATATAAGCATTAAGTGGCAAAACTGAGTTTGTATTCTAGCTCAGCAAGACCGCAATCAAAACACTTCAATATAAACTAAATGTTAATCTTACTTGCTTGGAAGAAATGAAATTGTCAACTGGATTTGTTCAGAAAAATAAAAAATAAGCTTACGAACTGGCACAAACTAGTGTTTTTTTTCTTCGTAGGGAGGGATAAATTAAACATAAAATCCACATGAGGTGTATTGTGCAATTGAGCATACCAATCAATACCAAGATCTAAGGATTTGAGCAGAAACGTCATCCACACGCGAAAAGTCAAAAACAAGAATAAGGTCATACTAACCAGAGTTTGGAAGGAGGCAAATTGTTCACGATCAGAGTGCTAACTCAATGTACTCAAATGACAAGGAAAGAAGTGCAGATGCCTGGTAGAGACATGTGGCACTCAGGTAGTTGATCATGTTTTGCCAATCTGTTTCCTTGTCTACCTGAGGTTCTTGTGTAGCTGCCACAGCCTCTTGCACAGGGCTTTCTTGAACTGGGGAGAGAGTTGGAACATGCTTGTATAACCTTTTCTGTCTCTTGTCCTCTTTGAATTGGAGAAGTAGCCTTGCATCCTCTACTTCCTTCATCTCTCTTGACACTTCCATGTCAGCAGTTCATTTAATTGTTATAAGGGGAGAGATATAATCTCATCTATGTCATAGTTCCTGGTCTGCAGGTAAGTAATCCTGACTGCCCTCAACTCATCATCTTAAGTGTTTGGTCTGGGGGTAGCCCTGATTGCAGCTTGCATAAAGCCTGAAGACCCAGAGGAACTTTCTCCCCTTAGCTTCCTCTTCCCCTCTCTCTCCTCCTCTTTAATCTCCTCAGGAGTTAGAATCTTTTTCCCTTTTGTCACCCACAGACCTTTGTGACACAGGGTGGAGAGAGCTTTGGCCTTTATTGCTTGGTGTAGCATCTAATCTCTTGCCAGAGAGAGGTTGTGAGACACCTTCACCAGTAGGTGTTTCACTGAGGGAATGAATTTCTGAAGCAGTTATTGGTGTGACAGGGCTCTCAAGCTCTATCACTGGGCCTTCAGCCAAGGTTTTCCATTTGAAGCTAATCTCAGGGTCTGCCTCAACATCCAGTTGACCAATGACATTACCTGATTGCCTTTTTCTCCTTCTAAGGCTGAACTTTTTAGTAATTATGTCTTGAATCCTGAGTGCTAACCTGTTAGCTTGTCTTGATTGACTTGGGTTGACAAGTGGCATGTTGATCAGGTCAAGACCTTTATAGTAGTTCAAAGTCTGAAAATTAAATACTTCTTGCTGCCCTTGAACTCTGTGAAGAATGAGGGCTCTTCTATCAGCATCATACCTCCACCTAATAATGTAGTTTGAAGTTCCTTGAGGTGGGGATGACATAGCCCTTGGAATGCCTTCCTCAAAGAAACTCCTAATGATAGAGTCTATAATGTCCACATTAATGTGAACTTGAGGAAGTTGCTAAGTATGCACAATTGCAAGTGAGGACAATGTCCATACTCCCTAAAGAACTCCCAGGTTCTGTGACTGTAATGACTTTCTCCCCCTTTTTGGTAGCATCACCCTCTTGCATAGGTGAGCTAGGAGTTAGGTCAATCACATTCATAGGTTCTTGTGTTCCTGGTTGAGCTCTCTTTAAAGGTCTTCCAGCTAGTTTTTCCCTGAGATAAGATATCTCAATTTGTTGATCATTGACCCTATTTTGCGGGGTAGTCACCTGAGATTCAAGGTGACTAACCTTAGAGACTAAATAGGAGCATGTTTTTGACAATTTTTGCATCTTTAGTCTCAGATTCCCCTCATCTTCATCAGAAGAATCATTGGGGGATGAGATGATTGGACCAAGGTCCTCTCTCTCACCACCAGCTTCAAGTTCTTGGATGTTGGATTTCCTCTGCACATTGACAGCCTCAGTTGAAGTGTCAATGGGCTGAGTTGCCATGGTTGAGGTCTTAATGATGTAATCACTTGCAGAAGTGAGAGCCTCTTCCATATGGATATCCTGAACAGGTTCAGAAGTATCCACCTCAGTGATGGGTGACTGATATGGGCTAGACAAAGGAGACTCAGGAGTACTCATCTCTCTTTGAGTAGGGGAAGAGTAGAGAGACTCATGGTACCCACTGAAACCTAAGTCTTCATCAGTATAGAATGAAAGGTTGGGAATGGGTTGATTTAAGTCTAAAGGCTGGGGATGGTAACTGTCCCCTGAAGGTTGTTCACTTGAGTGTTGAGACTCAGAGTGAGGGCTTAAGGCAGTTGGGCTTGTGAGCTCATCAGGGTGAGCATGAGGAACCTCACCACTGATTTTTGAAGAGATGGGAGTGGTTTGCTCCTCAGGGGAAGTGGGAGCTCTAGTGTCCACTTCCTCCTGTATGGGTGAGTATATGGGGGCCTGCACAGACTCAATAGCTTGAGCAGGGGTTCGTTTGGATTTTCTTTGGTAGGTGAGGGTGATTTGTGGTCTTTTTGGTGGTTGGGAGGTAGAAGGTGTGGGTTCAACACTAGCTTGTGTTTCTAGGTTGTCACCTTGAGCAATGAGCTCTAACATTTTTGGGACAAGGGTTGTTTCTACCCCTGAGAAGCCTACAGTTGGCTTCTTCATAATTTTAAAGATGCCGGGCTTCATCTATCCCAATTTAAGAATATTATCTGTTTCCCTCAACTGTGAGCCCAGTTCACAGTTGAGAATGTGTTGAACATATCTAGGAAACATATAATACTCTAAGGAGTCCAAGTTAGCAAGCAAATTTGTATAAACAAACTGAGAGTACCTGAACTTGACCCCTTGAACCATTCCATGTACTATGAAGGAGAGATCCTCAGGAATCTGGTCCCACCCTCCATGCTTGTTTGACAAGCTATGGATAACCACATGAAGCAGGTATTTCCACTAGGATGAGACCTTCCTTTTCCTGAAGGTCTTTACAGAGAAATCTCTCTCATAGTCCATCTACTCAAAGGAATGATTTACAGCTTCCTTTGGGAAGGACAACTCACCTTCTTCATCATCCAGCTGCAAGTGAGTGTTGATGATGGCCGGAGTGATGAAGATTGTCCTTCCTTGCACTGTGGCAGACAGTGCCTTCTCCCCATCCATAATGACTTCTTGACAGGTCTTCCAGAATTCAAGCAGATGATCCTCATAGAGAGTAGGATGAATGGTAAGGGAGGGGAAGTAGTTGGATAGAACTAAGAAACGGCAAATCTCTGAGAAACTTTCATCTTTCTCAGAGCTTAACAGAGCAACCTGGTTGTATTGCCTGTGAAGTTGCATGGAGAAATTTGGGTTGTTTCTGCGGTTTAGGTTGGCCATTTGAGAAGCTTAAGGATGAAGAAAGATGAAAAACAAAGGCGGTAGAGAATTTAGGTTTAAGGAATAGTGTAATTTGAAGAAGATAGTGAAAGAGGGGGGAACCGTTGGGCATTTATGTGAAAAGGATTTGAGACAATGTTAATGAAAGAGGATAAACTTTGAAATCCGATGTCGGTCCCACCTCTGAAAAGTAGTTTACTTTTGCCCAAAAAGTAGTTTTCTTGGAAGTCGAGAAATATTCCGAAGGTTATTTGCTTCGGAAGTTTGAAGAAAAAGTTTCCGAAGGCAAATTGGCTTCGGAAGATATTTCAAAGGTTTTTGAGAATTTTGCTTCGGAAGAGAATTTACACTCAGAGATTTTTATTCTAAGGAGAACAAAAACTTCCGAAGGTAAATTGCGTTCGGAAAAAACTTGTTCTTTGCAAACATACAGGGTACTTAAGTTGATTTTAAGCTTCGGAAGATATTTTAGAAATTTCTTCCGAAGGTAAAATTACTGAAGCAGTTATTTGTTTACTAAGACATTAATTTCTTCCGAAGGTAATTTTAAATCTTCCGAAGAGATCAAAATTTTCGAAAAGCTAAGAAGAGTCTTTTGAAAAGATTTTCTTCCAAAGAAAACAAGGGTTATGAAGGTGATAAAATAGACAACTTAGGACACACATGTTTTAGAAATAAATATGATTAAGTTTTAAGAAAAGCTATTCAAAGTTAATCATCACAATAGTTGATACAATATATTTAAATCTTTGCTCATCAAAAGTTTTGGTGAACAGATCAGCATATTGTTCATTTGTGTTAACTTTGACTAGTTTGATTAATCTCTTTTCAAAGTTATCTCTAATCAAATGATACCTGATATTGACATGCTTTGTCCTTGAGTGCTGCATAAGATTTTTTATGATGGGGATAGCACTGTTGTTGTCTATGTGGATGGGAGTCTCTTTAAAGTTGAATCCATAGTCCAGCATCTGATTTTGAATCCAAAGCACTTGAGCACAGCAGCTTGCAGCAGCAATGTATTCAGCCTCAGCAGTTGATGCAGACACACAGGATTGTTTCTTACATTGCCAAGAGACTACTCTTCCACCAAGAAATTGACATCCCCCTGATGTAGACTTTGCAGTCATGTTGCAACCACCATAGTCACTGTCTGTATAAGCATACAGATTAAAGTTAAAATTCTTTGGATAGCAAAGGCCAAGTGATGGAGCACCTTTGAGATATCTTAAAATTCTTTTGACAGTGACCAGGTGTGACATCTTGGTGTTGGCTTGATATCTTGCCCAAATGCATGTAGCAAACATGATATCTGGCCTGCTAGTTGTAAGGTATATAAGAGACCCAATCATTGCCCTATAGAGATGCTCATCAACATACTCCCCCTCAAGATCAGGTCCAAGGGAGTGATTTCTGGCCATGGGTGTCTTAGCAACCTTACAATCAATCATGTTGAACCTTTTAAGGATCTCTTGTACATACTTTGACTGACTTATGAAGATGCCATTGTCAACTTGCTTCACTTGAATTCCTAGAAAGAAATTGAGTTCCCCCATGGCACTCATTTCAAACCTATCTTTCATTAGCTTCTCAAAGTCTTTGCAGAGCTTCGGATTAGTCGACCCAAAGATAATGTCATCTACATATACTTGAACTAGCATTATGTCATTTCTTGTTCCTTTGATGAAGAGAGTTCCATCTATAGTACCCTTTTTGTAGCCATGTTGACAGAGATACTAAGATAGTCTCATACCATTTCCTTGGTGCTTGGTGCAGCCCATAAAGAGCTTTATCAAGCCTGCAGACAATCAGGATGGTCAGGTTCTGCAAACCCAGGTGGTTGCCTGACATACACCTTTTCATCAATCACCCCGTAAAGAAAAGCACACTTGACATCAAGTTGGTAGACCTTGAAGTTCTTGGATGCAGCAAAAGCTAGGAATATCCTAACAGCTTCAAGTCTTGCTACAGGAGCAAAAACGTCTGTGTAGTCAATTCCTTCTTCTTGAGTATACCCTTGAACAACTAGTCTTGCCTTGTTCTTGATGACAAGTCCTCTATCATCCTTCTTATTCCTAAAAACCCATTTGGTTCCTATGGTAGTCTTCCCTTGAGGAAAAGGACATAGGTTCCACACCTTTTGCCTTTTGAATTGAAGCAGCTCCTCTTGCATAGCTTCAACCCAACTTCCATCCTTTAGAGCCTCATCAATTTTCTTTCGCTCTATCTGTGACAAGAAACAAAAATGAAGACAAACATTTGCTTCATGGGTTTGTCCTCTTGTTCTCACCCTTGAATCAACATCTCAAATGATGTTTGTGGTAGGATGAGACTTGTGGATCCTCAGCTAAGGGATCACAGCAAGTTGCTTAGACAGATCTAAATTTAAAAAATTCTGATTTGGGAAGGAAGATTCATCCTCCACATCAGCACACTTATCAAGATTGACTTGATCCAATGAGTGTGTGACATCATTGATGTTGTCTTCAATGGAGTGGTTATCAGCATCAAGAAATTCCTGATCACTTTCACCACCACCATTTTCTCCAACATTTGAAGCTCCTTCCTTTGAGTTTTGTGCCTCTAAGCTGGAATTTGAAGGCACCCTAGAAGTATCAGCAGGATTTGTCATTGATATGCTGGTAGAAGTTTTATTTGCAGGATTGTTTACCACTGGAGCTGAAGATGTGTAACTTGAAGGTCTTCTTAGCTCAAATCTTGGGTCAGGATCACTTGTAGGTAGTATATCTGTAGATCCCGAAACATTCTTACAAGATTTGTTAAAACAGTTGGTAACTAAATCAAGATCAAATAGCCAATCCGGACCAGAACCTTTCACACTGGGAGTGTGCTCATTGAAAGTCACATTGGCTGACTCCTCAACTACTCTAGTTTTGAGATTGTATACTCGATAAGCTTTAGCTTGAGAAGATTATCCAATAAAGTGTCCATCATCTGATTTCTCAGCAAAGTTGGCAAGTTGATCTTTGGTATTCAAGATGGTGCAAGGACATCCAAATGACCTGAGAAAACCAATGAAATGTTTTCTCTTGTACCAAAGTTCATAAGGAGTCTTACCATGTGTCTTAACCACTAAAACTCTGTTTTGCACATAGCAAGCAGTGTTCACTGCCTCTGCCCAGAAGGTGATGGGCAGTTTAGAGTCAGATAACATGGTTCTTGCAGCTTCAATCAGTGTCCTGTTTCTCCTCTCAGTAATATCATTTTGTTGAGGAGTCCTGGGAGCACTATATTGTCTTGTAATAACCTTTTCATCACAAAATGTATCAACGATTTGATTCTTGAATTTAGTTCCTTGATCACATCTTATGGTTTTGATCTTGTGATCACATTGATTCTCAATCTTTAAGATGAAATTCTTCAGAATCTCAGGGGTTTCATCCTTAGTTCTAAGAAAGAAAACCCAAGTGAATCTTGTAAAGTCATCTGTGATCACCAAACAGTAAGAGGTCCTTCCTAGACTCATTACACTGGCGGGGCCAAAGAGATCCATATGTAATAAGTGTAGGGGATTAATGATGGAATTTCTGTCCTTTGGCTTGTGAGATACCTTGTGTTGCTTCCCCTTCAGGCATGCAACACAGTGGTCATCACTTGTAAACTCTTTCTTTGGTATTCCAGTTCTTAAATCATTCTTAACTAATTTATGTTAGTGCTATAGAAAGATTAACATGTTGTCTTTATGTGTCTTTTACTATTTGTAATAGTATAGGGACTAGTGTTGTAATTTTGTTAGTTCCTTTCTGTTTCATTATAAATAGCTTAAGACTTGCATGTAGTAAGTAACTAGATTGAACGAGATTAATAATAAGCTTAGAGAGAAACTGCTTACTTACTTTGTAATTTGTCTTTGCTTGATATTAATGAAACCATGAATTTTGTTGATATCTTGCTTGATTTGATTACTTTGTTTGTATTTCTTTGAATTGTGTTCATACATCATCACAGATTAGTACATTTGATCCTATCAAATGGTATCAGAGCTGTTGGTAAGCTGTTGATGAGTGATTTTTGAAGTTTGTCGAACTTTCAAGCTCAAAAATTCACTGAATCTGTGATTGATAGACAATTCAATTGAAAATTTGTGGATTTCAGATCTGTTTCATCATCAGAAACATGATTTGAATCACAATTAGCAGTTAAATTCATCAAATTCGAGATAATTTGTTGAATTTGTGTTCGAAAAAGGTTACTATTTTTCGAACTGAAAATCACAAAACTGATTGATTTGTTGTTGATATTGAAAGAAATTGATGTTAGAAGAATGATTATCGGTATAAAACATGTCTAATTGGAAAGTTTCAATCCAATTCATCAACTTTTGAAGAATTTCAGATGATTTGAGTTAGTTACATTCATATGAACATGATGAATGTGGCGCATTAGAGTTGAGATTTGCTGAAAAATTGTCTAAGTGTTAGGCGTTTGACTACTGTTTAGTCGCATTAACACTGTGTAGACGTTTTCAGTTCAGACGCTTGACTACTGTTGAAGAGTAAAAGTCTAGACGGTTGATAACTGTTGAGGCGCATTACAACTGTGTAGGCGCATTTCAACTGTTCAGACGTTTTACAACTGTTCGGACGCATCAACTTGGGCGTTTTGGAAAAATTTTCTAAGGCATTCCCTTAGACGTCTCTCAACTTAGGCGCATTAACTGTTTGGGAGTTTAATCACTGTTCAGGCGTATCACCCTTGACACTTAGAATTTTTTTTAAGAAAATTTTTCAAAAACTTTTTCATTTCTTTTCTTAATTCAAAATCTAAGAAAAACATCAAAAATATAAGAATGGTGAAATCAGAAGATTCTGAAAATAGAGTTCTAAAACTTAAAAATAGAGCTGATTTCAAAAATTGGTTTGTTAGGTTAAAACAACATTTTAATTCCATTGACACTGATCTTTGGAAATCTATAGAGAAAGGACCATACATTCCTATAATCACTGATGGGCCTGACAGAGGGTTTGTTTATACTAAAGATTCTCCAGAACCCTATCCTGAAGATGATCTCAAGGAGATGATTTGAAAAGAGTAAAGAATGATATCAAAGCATATTCCTTGATGTGTAAAGGACTACCTCTGGAAGTTCTTGCAAGGCTTGATGCATATCAAACTAGATACACCTTATATAAAGCCTTAAAGACCATTTATGAAGGAGGCAAGGAGATCAAAATCTCAAGAAACAAAAGTTGAAAAGGCAATTAGAATTGTTTCAACATCTGTCTGGAGAAACCATAAATCAGATGATGAACTGATTTGTTCAACTTACAACTGAGATGTCAACAGCTGGTATTAAGCCTGATCTTGAAGATCTAAATCTTAGACTACTCAATGCTTTACCCTCATCATGGAAACAAACAGTAACCTTACTAAAGCATACTGAGAAGTTCCCTATGGATCTAGATCTACTTATTGCCAAGATAGAGTCAGTAGAGATTGATGAAAGCTCAAGGAATAATGACAGAGCAGCATCAATGTCTCAGTATCAGTTTGTTGCTTCTCCTGCAACCACTATTGAAAATGCATTCATGGTAAAAAGTGAGAAAATTACAGAAGAAGAGGGAGATTTATTTGTTGGAGCAGGATTTTTCACTGAGTCATCATTTACTAGTGCTCCTGCTTATACAACTCAGTCTCATTCTCAATCTCCTCCTAAATCCAGTCTCAAACATCTAATGTTCAATCAGAGACTTCTTCATCTAATTTTGCTAAATCTAGCAAAGTTAAATATGTGATAAACATCATATTAGAGGATGAAGAGTCTAAAACTGCATTCACTGCATTTATGGCTAGTTTACAAGCATATCAAGGTAGCCATTTAACTCAATTAGATTTTGTTTTGTCGGATTTGTTTGAGATGGATCCTGAATATGTTGAAGAGATGGACTTAAACTGGCAGATGATGATGATTGCTTACAGGACACAAAAACACTCATATGTCAACAGGAAGTACAAGCCAAGTGCTAACAAGACTGTTGGATTTGATAAGTCAAAATCAAGGTGTTTTAACTGTAACAGTTATGGACACTTCTCCGGAGAATGCAAAGCTCCAAGGAATAATGGAGGAAATGCACAATCAAGTTCTAGCAATCAAAGGTTTCAAACAGCTTAGAAGACTTTTCAAAAGCCTTATCAAAGTCTTCCTATGCCTGAGCTTAAAGGTGAAACAAAATCATCTGATGAAATCAAGAAAGCTTTAGTAGTCAGCATTAAAGATGGTTATGATTGGAGTGCATATGCTGATCAGTTTACTAATGATTTAACATCAAGTTTATCTCTTGTTGCAGAAATCCAGGGAGAAGATTGGTCAGAAAACAATGATCCAAAGGTTGAAAGTGAGAATGAAGAAGATGACTATGATTAGAGTGACAAATCTGATCCTAAGGAGGATACAGATGAAGTAGCTCTAATGGCACAGTCTGATCAACCTAAGGTTAACACTTCATCTTCAAAATCTGAAACCATATCTCCAAAATTCCCTGAAATCCCATCTGAAGTGAGAGAAAAACTCTGCATAAAATCATGCTATGAACATGTTGAATACTATAGAAACTACTCATATAAAATCTGTGAGAAGCTAAAACAAGAAGAGTCAATGCATGACAAACTAAAATCTGATCATAAAACAGTAGATCAAAAGATTATCTCTCTTCAAACTTCATGGAACAAAACTCTAAAAGATTTAAAAATTGTTTCTAAACAATTGGAAGAGATGACCAAAAATCTTAAACAGGAGAAGATAGCACATGCTGCTACTCAAATGGATCTTGCTAAAGTAAAAAGTTCAAAAATGATTGTAGAGAAATTGGTAAGTGAAAGAAAAGATAAACAGAAAGCAGGGTTAGGTTTCACTCATGAACCTATGCCTGAATCTATTACAAACACTTTACCAGAGAACTTCAATACACATGATCATTCTTCTGAGAATAAAGCTAAACTTAAAGCTTTTCAGATCAAAAACAAGAATTCAGAAGAAGAAAAGGAAAATGCACAAGTTTTTGTTGAAAATGATCAAGAAAAGATTAAAAATGGTCATCCAATCAAGATAAAATCTTATGAACCAAAACAAACAAAACAAAACACTTCTGATCAAATTCATGTTGTATTAGAAGAAGTGAAAGTTCAAAGCAAAGAAAAAGATAAACAACAGGTAGGAACATCAGAAGATTCAAACACTATTAATCTGAAACAGGTTCAATCTGAAAAGGAATCTTCTTCTGACGATGTTCAATCTGAAAGTAAACCAAGTTCTTCTAAGTCAAAGAATCAAAGAAGATGAAAGAAATCATCAAAAACAACATCTGAACAAAACAAAAGTTCAGAAAAGTTGATCAAAGCAACAAATCAGGCAACAAAACTTAAACCGATAAAATTTGTGTCAGCCGGTTTGTTAAATATGAATTCTCTTCAAAACAACAAAGTAAATAATATGAACAAATCTCACTCTGATCTGAAATCAAGTTCAGATTCTAAGACTTTCGCTGTAGCAAAAAGATTTGTTCCTAATGCATTCAAGAAGGAAGTTCATGTTAAACAAATGCAAAATAATTTGGCACAAAATCAAAATGTGAAAAATAAAAGACAAAAGTTTAACTATTTGACACCAAAATCAAACATCATGTCAATGTCAAAAGTTAACAAACAGTTGTTTTTAACTCCACAAAAGTACTGTGAAATTTGTGATATGAAAAATCACAATACTGCTGAGTGCTATTTCAACAAGTACTGTCATATATGTGACATGAGAAATCATTCCACAGCAGATTGTTATTTTAACAAATACTGTACTTATTGTGATGAAAAGACTCACAATACTGCAAATTGTTATTTAGAAATAGATCTCTTACTAGAGGATTTGCAAATTCAAACATGAGCAAAGGTTATGTTAATCCTCAATATATGAGAAATCAAACTGATACATTTCAAAAATTAACTAATCAACCTTCTTTAGGTTTGAGATCTTTTCAAAAGAACAATTATGTGAGATCTAACCAAAATGTGCAAGAACAATTCATACCAAGATCTGTAAGAATGACTAATAAAAACGTTAGTCATCAATACATTTCAAAAATTGATCAATCAAATGGTATGAATTTTCTAAAAAATAACTCAAACAAATTTCAAAAAATATTTCAAAACAATTTCCAAAACAAGATTGGTAAATTCATCAAGAATAAACCTGATTTGAATAATCTTCATTACAAACAATTTACCATTGTTGATAAATTTGGAAAACCCAAGACCATCTCGGCTTGGGTAGATATCTCAACTAAATTTTCTTGTTGTGCAGGTACGCCCAAGAAGACCACTCAATACATGGTATGTGGATAGTGGGTGTAGCCGGCATATGACAGGCAATCCTGCCTTGTTACAAGATTTTAAGTTAAAGGATGGAACACACGTCGCCTTTGGTGGTGATGCTGGAGGTAAAATAACAGGAGAAGGAACAGTATCAAATGGGATAATAAGCTTTGACAAAGTCAACTTTTGTTCACAGTTGAACTTTAATCTTTTAAGTGTATCCTAAATATGTGACAAATCATACTCTGTTCTATTTGATGATTCATTCTGTTATGTTTTGAAGCCAGGTTTTAAGATAAGCAAAGATTCGGTAATTGTTACAACTGAAAGGGATAGAGATGTATACAAGCTGGATATGTCTCAAGTTGATCCTTCAACTGAAACAACATGCCTAATTGCTAAAGCATCAAATGATGAAAGCCAGCTTTGGCATAGACGTCTCGGACATTCAAATTTCAAGAATATGAACAAGCTTGTAGCAGGAAATCATGTCATTGGACTCTCATCTAAGAAGTTTGCAACGACTGATCACTGCTCAGCATGTTTGAAGGGAAAGCAACACAGAGCGTCTTATAAGTCCAAGCTCATAAACTCAACATCCAAACCTCTTCAAATGTTACATATGGACCTTTTTGGACCAACAAATGTCAAGAGTATTGGACGAAAATCATATTGTTTAGTTATAATTGATGACTATACAAGATTTTTATGGGTTTTCTTTTTGTATGCCAAATCTGAAACGGCTGATTTACTGAAAGAATTTATCACTAAAGTTGAAAATCAATTAGAAAATAAAGTGAAAATAATAAGAAGTGATAATGGAACGGAATTCAAAAATACTAACATTGAAATGTTTTGTGCACAGAAAGGGATAGCTCATCAGTTCAGTGCTCCCAGAACCCCTCAACAAAATGGAGTTGCTGAAAGGAAGAATATAACACTGATTGAAGCTGCTCGTTCTATGCTATGATGCGAAAATTCCTATCACTTTTTGGGATGAAGCTATATCAACTGCGTGTTTCATTCAGAACAGAATCTTAATTGTGAAAGATAAAATGAAAACTCCATATGAGTTAATGTTTGGCAGGAAACCGAACACAAACTTTCTAAAATCATTTAGTTGTCCTGTTATGATTCTTAATTCAAATGATCAATTAGGAAAATGTAACACCCGGAAATTTATTATTTTGAAGCCGGCGAAGAAAGAAAAGAAATAAAGTTCAAAGTCGAGGGACCAAACTCGCCAACGAAGAAAAGTTGGGTAATGTGGTGATATGTGTAGGGAGAGGGCAGCCCACTCTCCCCACACTTCACATATTTTCAGATTTCAAAGGAAGAGAAGAGAGAAAGAGGAGAAAGAGGAGAAAAAGGAGAAAAGGGGTTTTTCGGGTGATTCGGGTGTCCAAATTCGTCGTGTAGCAAGCCAAATCGAAGCTCTTGTCTTTGTGCTCGATTGTGTGAGTTCTAGGACCCCACTTTTACTTGTTTTCAACTGATTTTGGGGCTGGAAGATGTTCAAAACCCGTTTTTGTGTGTGTATGTGTTTGACCCATTTGGGTGTGATGTGTATGACGTGTTTAGAGTATGATTTCGGGCTTGTGTGTGCTTGTATGGTGTTATGGTATGCATTCCTAAGGTCTAGGAGGGTTAATTTAGGCTTAGAATGGGTTTGGATGAGCTTGGAGGTCGAAAATGGCAGATTGGATTCGGGATGAACTCCATTCTGCATCAGCTAGGGCTAGGTGACCGAATGAAGGCCATACGGCCGAATGAGGGCGATTGAGGGTCATTCGCACGATTGGGATTCATTCGCACGATTGAGGGTTCAATCGCACGACTAAGGTTTCAGTCGCACGACTGGGAGTCCAGTCGCATGGGGATTGCACGACTGAGGGTTCAGTCGCATAGATGCTTAGTCGCATGAGTCCATTCGCATGAGGTCAGTCGCATAGGTGCCCATTCGCAGTAATCCCATTCGCATAAGGTCCATACGCACGATTGGATGTTCATTCGCATAGATGACCATCCGCATAAGTCCAGTCGCATGATGTTCAGTCGCATGGAGGCCATGCGACTGAAGGGTGTTCATACGCCCGAATAGGGCTGTTGCACTCGAAGGAATGTGTAGTTTGACTTCTGGCCTTCGGGGAAAGGTGCTGCAGGACCGTTTAAGGGCTTTAACACAATTACAACACAACAACACAATGAGGAGATTAACTAAACTTTAATCAAACAGTGAACTGGGTAACCAAAGTGATACAAAGAACACAAGTAAAGCAAAAGACAGAACAAGAGAGTATGGGTTTCAAGGAGGCAGTATATTGCTTTCTCAAGTTCTTTTACAAGTGTTACAAAGCATAAAGAAAGATACAAGAACTTGAAATACTTATACACTAACAAAATCAATTGTAGGATCAAAAGGCATATCTGCCTTTTGACCTTGTGACTATGACATGCCATAGCTCACATCCTTATACATTACAAAAAGGATAAAGTACATAAAGTGGAAAGTTACAGACTCAAGACCTCAATGTACAGTTACCAAAAGCATGGACCTTTTCACCAACTCATGTAAGTTGGTGACTTTACAGAGATGCAGGGGAAAAGGTGCTTTATGGAACAGTACATCAGATAAAGCATGTGTACTAAAAGTCTTCGGAAGAAATCTGTCTTCATTGGTTGAAGCTTCGGAAGACTTTGTCTCTGAGGCTTCGAAAGACTTCATGTTTGGCTTCGGAAGATATTGGTCTTGGCTTCGGAAGATTTTACACTTAGAGTATTTTCTAATGCATTGTGTAAAACTTCCGAAGCATTCTTCACTTCAGTACTTAGTGCATGTTGCTGAGACACTTTGGATGTTTTGGGTTGCATCAGACTTAAGGAATCCTTACAAACTCCCCCTAGGCTGATGCTACCAAAACACTTAGAAGATCTTCAAATGTTGGTAGTCTTCAGTACAATCAAGACCATTCCTTTCTTCATTAGATGGTCAGGATCATCAAGACTCTCATAGTATCTTCTCATCTCAAAGAGATCATGCAGAGGTAAGTTGATTATGTCTTGCCATGAGTAGACATTCTCAACACCTTGATCTCTGATAACATTCCATCTTTCTTGATTAGTAGAGTAAGTCCAGGACAAGATGGGTGTCTCAGTAGTTAGAGGAGCCACTTGAATAGGAGTTGATTGGGCTGCCTCATCATGCACTTCCTCAGGTTAATCTGATTCAGCCTGAGGTGCAGAGGTAGATGACTTTGGCTTCTTCTTTTTAGTATTTGGTTTAGAAGCCATCCTCTTCTTCCTCTTGGATGACTTTAACTGAGGAGACTGGTCTGCAGCACCATGTTGATCATCAGTGTCTTTCTCAGTTGGGTGTTCCTCCCTCACAGGTTCAGAAGGAGAGGGAGTTTGACCCTGCCTAGGATCAGAAGATGAAGCTTGCTAAGGCTCAGCTGGAGGTGCTGGTTGAGGTGTCTCTGGTTGTTCAAACTTGACCTCCACTTCAGGTGGGACTTGACTTGGAAGAGAGTGCAAGTCAATGAGTTCTCCACTTTTAATCTTCTGCTTGATCACCCTAATATGCTCATCCATAGTGGATAGAGACATGGGGCCAAGTCTCCTTCCGGAGAATCCATATAGCTTCAAGAAGCTCACCATTCTTTGTCTGTCAGCAGACTTCTTTGCATTCTTTTGAATGATGGCTCTTGACTTTGCAGCTTCTTCCCTTAGCTTCCTTTTGGTTGTTTTTCTTTCTTTGACTAGCTCAAGCTCAAGTTGCTTTAGGTACTCGAACTCAATGAAGTCATAGGACAGGGGAAGAAGTGCATCTGCCTGATAGAAGCCTGTGGCACTCAGGTAGTTGATCATCTTGATCCTATCTTCTTCTTTATCTACCTGAGGTTCTTGTGGAGCCACATCTTCCTGTGCAGGACTTTCTTGAACTGGTGAGAGAGTGGGAGCATGCTTGTAAAGTCTTTTCTGTCTCTTCTCCTCTTTGAATTGGAGAAGTAGCCTTGCATCCTCTTTCTCCTTCATCTCTCTTGACACTTCCATGTCAGCCAGTTCATTTAACTCTTCTAAGGGGAGGGAGATGATTTCATCAATGTCATAGTTCCTGGTCTGTAAATAGGTAATCCTGACTGCCCTTAACTCATCATCTTGAGTATTTGGTCTGGGAGCAGCCCTGATTGCAGCTTGCATGAAGCTAGATGACCTAGTAGAACTTTCTCCCCTTAGTCTCCTTTTCCTCTCTCTCTCTTCCTCCTCAATTTCCTCAGGAGTCATTATCCTTTTCCCTTTGTCACCACAGACCTTTGTGACTCAGGGTGGATTGAGGCTTGGCCTTCATTGCTTGGTGTAGCTTCCATGCTCTGGCCAGAGAGAGGCTGAGAAACACCTTCACCAGCAGGTGTCTCAGATGGAGTTTGGACCTCTGCAACAGTTGTTGATGATGAGACAAGGGTCTCAGGTTCTGCCACTGGGCCTTCAGTCAAGGTTTCCCTTATGAAACTAATCTTAGGGTCCACCTCAACATCCAGTTGACCGATGACATTTCCTGATTACCTAAGTCTCCTTCTTAGAGTGAACTCTGCAAGGATCCTGTCTTGGATTCTTTGAGCCAGCTTGTCAGCTTGTCTTGAATTGCTTGGATTGACAAGTGGCAAGTTGACTAAATCCAGTCTTTCATAGAAGCTCAGGCTTTGGAATTGAAATACTTCTTGTTGGCCTTGAACTCTTTGAAGTATAAGGGCTCTTCTGTCATCATCATACCTCCACCTTATGATGTAATTGCCAGTTCCTTGTGGTGGAGATGAGACAGCCCTTGGTATACCTTCCTCAAAGAGACTCCTGATGAGTGAGTCTATAGAGTCCACATTAATGTGAACTTGAGGAAGTTGCTGAGAATGCACAACAGCAAGTGAGGATGGTGAGTCCTCTATGTCCATTCTCTCTGAAGAACTCCCAGGTTCTGTGGTTGTAATAACTTTCTCCCCCTTTTTGGTAGCATCACCCACTTGCATAGGTGAGCTGGAGGATAAGTCAATCACTTCCACAGGTTCTTGTGTTCCTGGTTGAGCTCTCCTTAAAGGTCTCCCAGCTAGTTTTTCCTTCAGATATGAAATCTGGAGTTGCTGATCATTGACCCTGTTTTGCAGGGTAGTCACTTGAGATTCCAAGTGACTAACCTTAGAGACTAAATAGGTGCATGTTTTTGACAATTTCTGCACCTTTAGTCTCAAATTCCCCTCATCTTCATCAGAAGAA
Source organism: Flaveria ramosissima (assembly GCA_025215565.1). Classification (NCBI taxonomy): domain Eukaryota; kingdom Viridiplantae; phylum Streptophyta; class Magnoliopsida; order Asterales; family Asteraceae; genus Flaveria; species Flaveria ramosissima. The sequence goes on from CM046034.1 coordinate 21,123,156, forward strand.
TCATTGGGGGATGAGATGATTGGACCAAAGTCCTCTCTCTCACCACCAGCTTGAGTTTCTTGGCTGCTGGTTTTCCTCTGCTCACTGGCAGCCTCAGTTGAGATGCCAGTGGGCTGAGTTGCCATGGTTGAGGTCTTAATGATGTAATCACTTTCAAAAGTGAGAGCCTCTTCCATATGGACATCCTGAACAGGTTCAGAAGTGTCCACCTCAGTAGTAGGTGACTGATGTGGGATAGACTGAGGAGAGTCAGAGGTACTCATCTCTCTTTGAGTAGGGGAGGAGAAGAGAGATTCATGGTACTCACTGAATCCTAAGTCTTCATCAGTATAGAAGGATAGGTTGGGAATTGGTTGGTTGAGATCCAAAGGCTGGGGATGGTAGCTGTCCCCTGAAGGTTGTTCACTTGAGTGTTGAGACTCAGAGTGAAGGCTTAAGGCTGTTGGGCTAGTGAGCTCATCAGGGTGAGCTTGAGGAACCTCAGCCCTGATAGGTGAAGAGATGGGAGTGGTTTGCTCCTCAGGAGAAGTGGGAGCTCTAGTGTCCACTTTTTCCTGTAAGGTTGAGTATATAGGGGCCTGCACAGACTCAATAGCCTGAGCAGGGTTCGTTTGGATTTTCTTTGGTAGGTGAGGGTGATTTCTGGTCTTTTTAGGGGTAAGGATAAAAGAGGTGTGGGTTCAACACTAGCTTGTGTTGCTAGGTTGTCACCTTGAGCAATGAGCTCTAACATTTTTGGGACTAGGGCTGTTTCTACCCTTGAGAAGCCTACAGTTGGCTTCTTCATTATTTTAAAGATGTCGGGCTTCATCTGTCCCAATTTAAGAATATTACTTGTTTCCCTCAACTGTGAGCCCAGTTCACAGTTGAGAATGTGTTGAACATATCTAGGAAACATGTAATACTCTAAGGAGTCTAAGTTTGCAAGTAAATTAGTATAGACAAATTGTGAATACCTGAACTTGACCCCCTGAACCATTCCATGAACTATAAAGGAGAGATCCTCAGGAATCTGGTCCCATCCACCATGCTTGTTTGATAAGCTGTGGATAACCACATGGAGCAGGAATTTCCATTGGGATGAGACCTTCCCTTTCCTGAAGGTCTTTACAGAGAAATCTCCCTCATAGCCCATCTGCTCAAAAGAATGATTAACAGCTTCTTTTGGGAAGGACACCTCACCTTCTTCATCATCCAGCTGCAAATGTTGATTAATGATGGCCGGAGTGATGAAGATTGTCCTCCCTTGCACTGTGGCAGACAGTGCCTTCTCCCCATCCATAATGACCTCTTGGCAGGTCTTCCAGAATTCAAGCAAGTGATCCTCATATAGAGTAGGATCAATGGTCAGGGAGGTGAAATAGTTTCGACAGAGTCAAGAATTGGCAAATCTCTGAGAAACTTGCATCTTTCTCAGAGCTTAACAGAGCAACTTGATTATGTTGCCTGTGAAGTTGCATGGAGAAATCTGGGTTGTTTCTGCGGTTAAGGTTGGCCATTTCAGAAGCTTAAGGGTGAAGAAAGGTAGAAAGCAAAGGCGGTTTAGAGAATTAGGTTAGAGGAATAGTAGAATTGAGGAAGATAGTGGGAAAGAGGGGGAACCGTTGGGTATTTATGTGAAAAGGGATTTGAACCAAAGTTAATGAAAGAGGATAAACTTTGAAATCCGGAAGTCGGTCCCACCTCTGAAAAGGTAGTTTACTTTTGCTCAAAAAGTAGTTTTCTTGGAATTCGAAAAGCTTCCGAAGGTTATTTGTCTTCGGAAGTTTTGATTGAAAAAGCTTCCGAAGCTAAAATGGCTTCGGAAGATTTTCCTGAGAGTCTTGAAGATTTATGCTTCGGAAGAGAAATAAACCCTTAGATGCTTTGTATAGAAATAAACAAAGCTTCCGAAGGTTAATTTTGCTTCGGAAGGAAAAGGTCCTTAAAAGTAAATAAGTGTCTGAGATAAGAATTTTAAGCTTCGGAAGATGAATTTGACTTCTTCCGAAGGTAAAATCTCTTAGACAGTTATTTATTTTGAAGACATGTTTTTCTTCCGAAGATAAAATTTTATCTTCCGAAGTATCAAAAAATTTTCAAGAATCTAAGGAAAGTCTTCAAAAAGAATTTTACATCCAAAGAAAACATGAGCTTATGAAAGTGATGAACTAGACAACTTAGGACACACATATTTTAAGAAGAAATAATTAGAATTAGTTTTAAGAAAAAGTCTACTCAAAGTTAATCATCCCAATAGCTGATATCAGATACTTAAATCTCTGTTCATCAAAAGCTTTTGTGAACAGATCAGCATATTGTTCATCTGTATGAACTTTGACTAGTTTAATTATCCCTTTTCATAGTTATCTCTTATTAAATGATACCTGATGTTGATGTGTTTGGTCCTTGAGTGCTGCACAGGGTTCTCAGTGATAGAGATAGCACTATTGTTGTCTATGTGGATAGGAGTCTCTTTGAAGTTAAATCCATAGTCCAGCATCTGATTTTGAATCCAAAGCACTTGAGCACAGCAGCTTGCAGCAGCAATGTATTCAGCCTCAGCAGTTGATGCAGACACACAGGATTGTTTCTTGCATTGCCATGAGACAACCCTTCCACCAAGGAATTGACATCCCCCAGATGTAGACTTTGCAGTCATATTGCAACCACCATAATCACTATCTGTATAGGCATACAGATTGAAATTAGGATTCTTTGGATACCATAGACCAAGTGTTGAAGCACCTTTGAGGTATCTTAAAATCCTTTTCACAGTGATTAAGTGAGACATCTTAGGGTTGGCTTGATATCTTGCACAAATACATGTAGCAAACATGATATCAGGCCTGCTAGCTGTAAGATACATAAGAGACCCAATCATAGCCCTGTATAAGTGTTCATCTACACACTCCCCCTCAAGATCTGGACCAAGGGAGTGGTTTCTGGCTATGGGTGTCTTAGCAATCTTACAATCAGTCATGTTGAACCTCTTGAGTATGTCTTGAACATACTTTGACTGACTTATGAAGATGCCATCTTCAACCTGCTTCACTTGAATTCCCAGAAAGAAGTTGAGTTCTCCCATTGAACTCATCTCAAATCTGTCTTTCATCAGCTTCTCAAAGTCTTTGCAGAGCTTTGGATTAGTTGAACCAAAGATGATGTCATCTACATATACTTGAACTAGCAATAAGTCATTTCCCTGTCCTTTGATGAAGAGAGTTCCATCTATAGTACCTCTCCTGTATCCATGTTTACAAAGATACTCAGATAGTGTCTCATACCACTTCCTGGGTGCCTGATGCAGCCCATAAAGAGCTTTGTCAAGCTTGCAGACATAATCAGGATGATCAGGGTCTACAAAACCAGGTGGCTGTTTGACATAAACCTCCTCATCAATCACTCCATATAAGAAAGCACACTTTACATCAAGTTGGTAGACCTTGAAGTTCTTGGATGCAGCAAATGCCAGGAATATCCTAACAGCTTCTAGTCTTGCTACAGGAGCAAAGACATCAGTGTAGTCAATCCCTTCTTCTTGTGTGTATCCTTGAACAACTAGTCTTGCCTTGTTCTTGATGATGATTCCTCTATCATCCTTCTTATTCCTAAAAACCCATTTGGTTCCAATGGTAGTCTTCCCATGAGGAAGAGGACAAAGGTTCCAAACTTTCTGCCTTTTGAATTGAAGCAGCTCTTGTTGCATAGCTTCAACCCAACTTCCATCCTTTAGAGCTTCATCAACTTTCTTGGGCTCTATCTGAGATAAGAAACAAGAGTGAAGACAAACATTTGCTTCATGGGTTTGTCCTCTTGTTCTTACCCCTGTGACAACATCTCCAATGATGTTTGTGGTGGGGTGAGACTTGTGGATCCTTAGCTGAGGGATCACAGCAAGTTGCTGAGAAAGATCCAAATTTGAGAAATTTAGATCTGGTCTGGAAGATTCACCCTCCACATTATCACACTTATCAAGATTAACTTGATCCAATGAGTGTGTGACATCATTGATGTTGTCATCTATGGTATGGTTATTAGCATCAAGAAATTCCTGATCACTATCACCATCACCATTGTTGTCTTCTACAAGTGAGGTGTCTTTATCTGGTTGAGAGGCCTCTGAGCTGGAATTTGAAGGCATGCCAGATGTATCAGCTGAATTTGTCATTGTTGTGCTGATAGAAACCTCATTTGCTGAAGTAGTTCCAACTGGAGCTGAAGATGTATGAGTTGAGGGTCTTCCTAGCTCAAATCTTGGATCAGGATCACCTGTATTTAAATTTTCTGCAGATCCTGAAACATGCTCACAAGATTTGTTAAAACAGTTGGTAACTAAATCAAGATCAAATAGCCAATCCGGACCAGAACCAGCTACACAAGGAGTGTGCTCATTGAAAGTCACATTGGCTGACTCCTCAACAATTCTAGTTCTGAGATTGTATACTCTATAAGCTTTAGCTTGGGAAGAGTATCCAATGAAATGTCCATCATCTGATTTCTCAGCAAACTTGGCAATTTGATCTTTGGTATTCAAGATGGTGCAGGGACATCCAAATGACCTGAGAAAACCAATGAAAGGTTTCCTCTTGTGCCAAAGTTCATAAGGAGTCTTACCATGTGTCTTAACTACTAAAACTCTGTTTTGCACATAGCAAGCAGTATTAACTGCCTCTGCCCAGAAGGTGATAGGCAGTTTAGAGTCAGACAACATAGTTCTTGCAGCTTCAATAAGTGTCCTGTTTTTCCTCTCAGCAACTCCGTTTTGCTGAGGAGTCCTGGGAGCACTATATTGTCTTGTAATACCTTTTTCATCACAAAATGTATCAAGGATTTGGTTCTTGAATTCAGTTCCTTGATCACATCTTATGGTTTTGACCTTGTGATCACATTGATTCTCAACTTTTAAGATGAAATTCTTCAGAATCTCAGGGGTTTCATCCTTAGTTCTAAGGAAGAAGACCCAAGTGAATCTTGTAAAATCATCTGTGATCACCAGACAGTAAGAGGTCCTTCCTAAACTCATTACACTGGTGGGGCCAAAGAGATCCATATGTAACAAGTGTAGGGGAGTAGTGATGGAGTTCTTTTCCTTAGGCTTGTGAGATACCTTGTGTTGCTTCCCTTTCAGGCATGCAACACAATGATCATCACTTGTAAACTCTTTCTTTGGCATTCCAGTTACCAGATCATGTTTAATTAATTTATTCATGTTCTTAAAGTTTACATGGCACATTCTTTTATGCCATAGGAAAGACTCATCACTATTTGCTTTAGATAGAAAGCATGAAACTTCTCCAGAGGGAGATGTTTCTTGCAAATCCATCTTGTACATGTTCCCTTTCCTGGGGGCTCTGAGCAGGATATGCTCATGAGGAATGACCACACCAGGCTTGAGAACAATGCACTCATGCTCAGTAAAGAGCATGTTATGACTCTGATCACAAAATTGGGATACACTCAGAAGATTGTACCCAAGCTCCTTGACAAAGTTTACCTTCTCAATGCTGAGCTTACCATTTGTGACCTTGCCCCTTCCAGAAATGTAACCACCTTCATCTCCTCCAAAAGCAACTGGTCCTCCATCAATTCTCTCAAAATTATGGAGTAGAGACCTATTGCCTGTCATGTGCCTGGAACAGCCACTGTCAATTATCCAGACATTCCTGTTTGTCTTGAGCTGTTCCTGCACAAAGAAAATGATTAGTTACATTTGGAAACCCAAGCCTTACTTGTCTTGGGCTCATTAAGTGTAATAGAAGGTAATGCAACAGTAATAGATCCTATGGTTGTACTATGGGGATCTTCAGCTGTTGTTGATGAGAAACTTCAGTCATTTGGTCTTTCTTAGACTTCCACACCACCTTTGGAGTCTTGGACTTGACCTTCAAAACCTTAGAAGCTTTTGGAGACTTCACAAGTTTTGATGACTGAACCTTCGGAAGAATCTACAGTCACTGCAGCAGACTTCAGTGCTTCGGAAGAACTCCTTTCTTCCGAGACCAACTTTGCTTCCGAAGGTAATTTTCCATTTACCTTCTTCTTTGATTTGGAGCTTCCGAAGGAAACAGACTTTCCTTCCGAAGCTTGAGACTTCTTGAGACTCTTTGAAGTCTTTGTGTTGGTCATGTGGATGGTACTTTTAGGATTGTATGGGCAATCCTTAGCAATGTGAGAAGTACTTTCACACATGACACATAACATTTTCTTCTTCAAACAAGTCTCCTTTTGAGAGCAAGACTGGCTTTGGTCACATCCCTTCTCCACCTTCATCTTGGTAGATGCTGAGACAGTTCTTTTGGGCTGTGAACTGTTCTTGGAGTTTGATGGTCCAGGCTGTGCAGCAGTGGTACACAGCAGCTCAGTCTTCTTCTTTGCACTGAGATGATTTGAACAAGAACCAGGACTCTTAGCTGAGGAGTCTTGGTTGATGTCTTCAGTCCTTACTACTTTGAAACCTGCAGAGATAAACACTTGTTTCTGCTTAGCATCAAAAGTAGCCTTGATTTCTTGAGCCTTCTTTGCTTTCCTTTTGCTCTTCCTGATCAAGTTCTTTCTCTTGGACTTGGTCATCACAGTTGATTTCTTCTCCTCAGAAGGATAGTGGCCCTTGGAAGAATCCTCTTCTTCACTCTTCTCAGAGGAATTCTTCACTATCACTTCTTCATCATCCTCACTTATAGGATCTATGAGAGGAAGCTCATCTTCACAAGTTCCACACCTAGGAGATCTTACAGACAAGATTGTGTGTGGAGGAGCTATCTCATTTGATCCCAGTCCCTGTCTATTTTGATAACAGACTTTGTTGTGCAGGGATGAGGATATCATGTTCTTGAAGGTCTCTTCTTCAAGAACACTCTTCTCTGCCTTGGCTTTGCTGATCACAAGCTCAGCCTGGCACTCAGTCAACTTAGTGATGAGATCTTGGATCTGAGTTCTAAAATCTGTATGTTCATGTTTTAGTACTGAAATGGTTTTCTCCAAGTCCTCTATCTTTAACTTGTAATCATTTTCAGACTTTCTAAAATCAGATTTTAATATGTTTAATGACTCAAGATCAGATCTCATCTCTAAGTTATAGGACCTGTATCTATTTACTTTAGCAATGCATTCAGGAGAGCAGAGATGTTCCAATACCTTGGCTTCATCATGGTCAGCCATCAGTGCTTGGTTTGGAGAAGCATCTTCCACCTGAAAGCTCCAGTCAAAGCCTCCCTCTTCAACAGCAACAGCAGCATGTTGCTTTGTCTTCTCAGCCTGAGGGGCTTTGTCAGTGTAGTTTGGTCTGGGTTGTGTTTGGCCCCCATTTGCTTTAGGTGCCTTACACTCCCTAGCAAAGTGACCCATAAGGTTACAGTTGTAACACTTAACTTTGCTTTTATCCAGCCCAAACTTTCCACTGGTAGCATTGCTTGGAAATCTTCTTCCTGTCCTCTTGTAGAACTTCTTGGCTCTGTGAGTGAGGAGAGCCATCTGCTGAACTATCTCCATGTATTCCAGGTCATCTGGATGGATACAGTCCAGGTCTTCAAGAGTGAAGAGATAATTCCCACAGCTTTCATCAGTAGACACAAAGGCTTGAGAAGAACTTGTCTCTTGGAATGGGCTTCCTTGAGTAAAGTTCTCCCTTGGTGTCTCCGGGAAGGTGATGAAAGGACCCTTTTGTGAGTTGTCAGGGTAGCATATGAGATGATGTTGGGGTTCTATGCTGTCCCTTTCAACCACATGAAGGGCTGAACCCATTTGATTGTTGGAGTTGCCAGATGAACCTTGCATGTTCATCTCCATCTGGTATCCACTGAGAATCCCATACAACTCTGTCAGAGTAAGAGTTTTAAGGTTCTCAGTCCTCTTGATCACCACACAATAGTGTGTCCATTGCCTAGGAAGTGAGGACATGAACTTCCTTACAATGTCCCTGTTCTCAAGAGGAACTCCTCCATCCACTAGGGTATCCACAATCTCAACATACCTGAAGTATTGTTGGGTCATGGTTTCACCTGCTTTGAAGGTGAAATTCTCAAACTGCTGCTTCAGAAGATCTTTCTTGTTCTCCTTGGCTTCAGAGGAGCCTTCATACATCAGCTTCAGTGCATCCCACAGCTGTTTGGCTGTCTTGCACTTCTTAAAACCTCTGTATACAGAGTTTGGGAGAGCAGTCTGAAGAGCAGTCATGGCCTTCCTGTCAATCTCTACTCTTTTTCTATCTTCATCTGAGTAGTTGGCCACATCTTTAGGAATCATACCAGCACCAGTAGCAGAGGGGGTGCTGGGTATGAAAGGTCCATTCTCAACAGATTCCCACATTCTTGAATCAAGAGACCTGATGAAGCCTTCCATCCTCATGCACCAGGTGTCAAAATCATCAAGAGTGATCAGTGGGGATTTGTTCATGGTTCCAGTCTCCATATCAGTCTTTGAGATGGAAGCCATTTGAAGAGTTTAGTTTTTGTGTGTGTGAGGGATCTTAAGATGGTTAGATCTTATATCAAGAGCCTGGAAAGCTCTGATACCAATTGCAGGACCGTTTAAGGGCTTTAACACAATTACAACACAACAACACAATGAGGAGATTAACTAAACTTTAATCAAACAGTGAACTGGGTAACCAAAGTGATACAAAGAACACAAGTAAAGCAAGACAGAACAAGAGAGTATGGGTTTCAAGGAGGCAGTATATTGCTTTCTCAAGTTCTTTTACAAGTGTTACAAAGCATAAAGAAAGATACAAGAACTTGAAATACTTATACTACAACCTACAGCCGGCTATACTTTGAAAGCCAGCTGGATACAATTGACTAGACACTAACAAAATCAATTGTAGGATCAAAAGGCATATCTGCCTTTTGACCTTGTGACTATGACATGCCATAGCTCACATCCTTATACATTACAAAAAGGATAAAGTACATAAAGTGGAAAGTTACAGACTCAAGACCTCAATGTACAGTTACCAAAAGCATGGACCTTTTCACCAACTCATGTAAGTTGGTGACTTTACAGAGATGCAGCGGAAAAGGTGCTTTATGGAACAGTACATCAGATAAAGCATGTGTACTAAAAGTCTTCGGAAGAAATCTGTCTTCATAGGTTGAAGCTTCGGAAGACTTTGTCTCTGAGGCTTCGGAAGACTTCATGTTTGGCTTCGGAAGATATTGGTCTTGGCTTCGGAAGATTTTACACTTAGAGTATTTTCTAATGCATTGTGTAAAACTTCCGAAGCATTCTTCACTTCAGTACTTAGTGCATGTTGCTGAGACACTTTGGATGTTTTGGGTTGCATCAGACTTAAGGAATCCTTACAGGTGCAGATGTAAGTTTTGACGTAAAGTAACCCGTAAGAGCATGTAAGAAGATGGTCATGGCCTTAGAGAGCATGTAGGGCATGATGATGATGATGTTGCATGTTTATGCATATTATGAATGTATGGTGTTGCTCTGTATGATGATGAATGTATATGATATGTTCCTTATTATGATGTACGCTTATCTTTCTTGTGGCTTTACATGTCATGTTAATGAATGAATAAATGAAGTATTATGTAATGTAAAGCGAAAGATAATGAAAGAGGAACATGAAGTAAGAATGCATGCATTAATGAATGATGAATGAACGAAAGAAAGGCTTGCAAGCATATATATTGGGGTGAGCGACTTTGTGTTGCAAAAGACTCGGATGAAGTGCAATCATTTAGATTGCCTATGAGGTGAGCAACCTTGTCGTTGCAAAAGACTCGTGTAAAGTGCTATCGTGACGTTGCCTTGGGGTGAGCAACCTTGTTGTTGCAAAAGACTCGGATAGCTTGCTATCGTGATGGGCAATTGGGGTGAGCAACCTTAGGGGTGCAAAAGACTCGGATAGCGTGCAATCATTGAGATTGCCATTGAGGTGAGCGACCATGTTGTCGCAAAAGACTCGGAAGAAAGAATGAACGAAAAGAACGGAAGATAACGAATATGATGAAAGATAATAATGATATTATCCGTGTATACGTATGTTGAATGATCGCATGATAAAAGAATGGTTTTCAATGAAAGTAAAGTATATTTATGTTATAAAACTAGAACTCACTCAGCAACGCTGACTTTTATTACATTTTCCAGTTGGCAGGTAAATGATTGCTGAGAATGGCACGGCGAGGCTACTCGGCTCTTTTGGGATGGCATCCAATTATATAGCTTTTGTGATGTAATGCAAACATGAATTTTGTAACCGGATAGTGATGTATTATTTGGCAAAAGTAATTATAATGAAACGTGATGTCATTTTTGAATGTTTCCGCTGCAATGATTTCTTAATGTAATGTAATTATATGTTTTATGTGCGATGAATGACCAACTGTAAGCGTCCCGGGAACGGGGCCTTACAGAAAATTTGAAGCAAAATCTGATAATGGATTTTTCGTTGGATATTCATCTGTTTCAAAAGCCTATCGAGTGTACAACTCTAGGACAAATATAGTCCTTGAAACATTCAACGTTAAATTTCTGGAAAATTCTTTTCCATCAGTTTCAAATGGTCCTGCATGGTTATTTGATTTAGATTCATTATCAAACTCTCTTTAATCTAACTTGTTTAATCAATCAAATTGTCTTGATTCTACAGGTGAGAAGAACTCTAGAGGAGATCTTGGATCTTTCAGTGAGGATTCAGATTCTGACGACCCAGATGATTCTAGCTCAGACTATCCATTTTTATCATTTGTCAAGGACTCAACAATACAATTCGATGACAATAATCATGCTAATACAGCTTCAGATCATTCAGTTTCATTTGATCAGGAAGGATCACAACATATTAATGATGGTAATGAGTTTGTGCAACCTGAGTCTGGAACATCATCCATCTCTGGTGATGTAGTTGATACTGGTAACTTTGATTACTTTATCAACTCACCGACTCAAGTTCCAAACTTCAATCCACATTCTTCTACTTTGTTACATGAACTTTCCAACTTGAACCAAACAAATCTGGATGTTAATGTTCAATGTGATGAGATTCCAACATCTCGTATTCACAAGAATCATCCAATTTCTCAGATTATTGGTCCATTGAATGAGAGAACAACAAGGAGTAAATCAGAACAAGCAAACTTGTGCTTATACTCTTCTTTTCTTTCTCAAATTGTTCCTAAAAATGTTACCAAAGCATTAAAGGACAATGGTTGGATAGAAGCCATACAAGAAGAATTACTTCAATTTCGCAAACAAGAAGTGTGGAATTTAGTGGATCTACCTGAAGGAGAAAATGCTATAGGCACGAAATGGTTGTTTAGGAATAAGACTGATGATCGTGGTGTTGTAATAAGGAACAAAGCGAGACTTGTTGCACAAGGATACACACAGGAAGAAGGAATAGATTATGATGAAGTGTTTGCACCAGTTGCAAGACTTGAATCCATTCGAGTTTTCCTAGCTTATGCTTCTTTCATGAAATTTAAGGTGTATCAAATGGATGTAAAGGGTGCATTTCTATATGGTCCTATCACTGATGATGTGTTTGTGAAGCAACCTCCGGGATTTGAGGATGCAGAATTTCCACATCGAGTATATAAGCTGAGTAAAGCTTTATATGGACTTCATCAAGCCCCTAGAATTTGGTATGAGACATTATCACAACACTTAATCCAACATGGATACACAAGAGGGAAGATTGATCCAACTTTATTCATAAAGAAGGATAATGATGATCTCTTATGTGTACAAGTGTACGTTGATGATATCATATTTGGTTCTACCAGTCCAAAATTGTGCAATGAATTTGAAGAAATCATGAAATCTTGGTTCCAAATGAGTTCTATGGGAGAGATTAATTTTTTCCTTGGACTTCAAGTCAAGCAAACTGACGATGGAATTTTCATCAATCAAGAGAAGTTTGTTGACAAGCTCTTGAAGAAATTTAAGTTGCAAGACTGTTAGTCCATACGAACTCCAGCAGATGTTAACACCAAGATTGAACCTGATCCAAAAAACAATCTATTGACCAAACGTTATACAGATCAATGATTGGTTCTTTGATGTATCTTACTGCATCTAGACCAGACATTATGTATGCAGTTTGTGTTTGTGCCAGGTATCAATCAGACCCGAAAGAATCTCACTTAATTGCTGTCAAAAGGATATTCAGGTATCTCAAAGGTAAACCAGCTTTAGGGCTTTGGTATCCTTACGAGGGTAACTTTGAACTACATGGATACACAGATCGTGATTATGGTGGATGTTGTCAAGATAGACAATCTACTTCGGGTGGGTGTCAATTTCTTGGTCCCCGATTAGTCTCATGGCAATGTAAGAAACAAACAAATGTCTCTGTTTCAACTGCAGAAGCTGAGTACATTGCTGCATCAGCAGGATGTTCTCAAATCCTCTGGTTGCAAAATCAACTACTGGATTATGGGTTCAGTTTTCTTAAAACACCAATTTACATTGATAACACTACTGCTATGTTCATTACAGCTAATCCTGTTCAACATTCAAAAACAAAACATATCGAAATTCGATATCATTTTCTCAGAGATAACTCTGAAAAAGGATTAATCATATTGATTCAAATTGCAACGAAAAAACAGTTGGCTGATCTATTTACTAAAGCCTTCCTACCAGGACGGTTTGAGTATTTAGTAGAGTCAATTGGTCTTATTAATAATATGTGAACTCTCTAAATCAAAAGATCATCATAAGTGATCCTCTCAATGTTAATTGCCTATTTGTATTTTGTGTGTGTGTGATTTTTGTTTTCTTAGAAAAACCAAATACAAAAGTATAAATCAAAACTACAAAAATAGAGTCTTTCTCTAACTGTCAGTTTATATTTTTTAGAAAAAAATATGTTTATGCAATATGTGAGAAATGATAGTACATTAGTGAGATCAGTTGCATACTTCACTCATTAATAAAGTCAGACATGATCAGATATGATGTGTAGACAATATCATGCTACTATACTGAAAAAGTAAATTCTTGTGATCACACTAAATCTTAACGCTTGTGTGTATTCATCTGAGTACTTTTGAGATGTTTTGGCTTATTAGATTGACTGCTTGTTAAGTTACACCACTCACACCTGTTGATAATGTGTTTAATCATGAGATCTGTTAAAAAGCATCATATCACTTCTCTGTTATGAGTCATCATAGACCTGAAGTGCTGAGATATCTTTTGTTGTAAGTGATTACAGACCTGGATTCTCTCTTTGATGCAAAAGATGCCAATGTGCACAAACTATTCTAATGAATAGTCAGAGCTGATCAAATGGTTATCCATGATCATTCTCTATTAATTTAAGTAACATGAACTCTGGTGATACATATGTTTCAGGTAATAAGTTGAGTATGTGTTCTTTCTTGCATGTCATGATGATGGTTGAGCTCTCTCAGTCTTTGTATGATTTACATCATGTCATATCTAAATATACCTTAATCCATCCAAGAATTGAAAAAGTAAGTGAGTTGATATTTTGTCAAAAACACTTATTGTCTGTCCTTAGACCTTGTGTCTCCTTTGCTGTGATATCACTGACCTGGAACACACTTGATCAGGATTTATTCATTGTCTATGACTATTCATATTTTTTTATTTTAATGTGCTGATCTTCATTGATATGATCTCACTGCAGACATTAATTCTTTTGTTTATATTAGATTTTGATTCTACTTTCATTTTGATTTTATGCATGTTTTTTGTGTGTGAAGGCAATGTCACAATGGGATGGCTGATCTTATTATGTTACCTTAGGAAACTTATAAGTTTTTCAAACTTAAAAGTTTAGGGGGAGTAATAAATGGAAGAGTTGTTCTCAGAAAATCAAAATCAAAGTTAAAATGTTAAATTGAAAGGATGATGCTATATGTTCAAAGTGTATGTGAATTTGAAAATGTAACTTTTGAAAATGATAATATGAACCTATATAAATTTGCAAGTGGAAATGCTTCTTTAAAAACTTGAAAAAATAGATAATTGATTTTGTTTTGAGATTAAAATAAAGGGACAAAATAAATTTTAAAAGTTAAACAACAAGTGAAAAATTAAAATTGTTAAAAATAAAAAATTGAGTGTGCAAAATGCAAGAAGTTCAAATTTGAGGGACTAAAAGGTAAATTTTGGAAAATTCAAAATTATGCTTAAAATGTTTAAATATTAGTATGAAATATTACTAATATGTTTAAACAGTGTGCATGTGAATAATTTGGAAAACACAAGTGTAAGACTCATAAAAGTCAACACAAAGTCAATTCATGCGCCTAAATAGTGTGCATACGTCTAAATAGGAGCATGGTGAAGTTTCAGGAATTATACAAGTGTTTGGGCGTTTGTCACATTCCCATGTGCCTAAACAGTTGTAATAAGTCCATGGAATTATACAAGTGTTTGGGCGTTTTTCACATTCCCATGCGCCTAAATAGTTGTAATAAGTCCATGAGTTTAATCAAATGTTGGGCGTTTTACACAAACCCATGCGCCTAAACAGTGATAATGAGTCTGATTTTAACCAAGTGTTGGACGTTTGAAATGTCTCATGCGTCTACACAGTGTTGAAATGTTTCAAGAGTTACAAGTGTTAGACGTTTCAGGAACTTCACGCGACTGAACAGTGCAAAAGCGCCTAAACAGTGCTTATGCGTCTGAATAGTTCTCATGCGTCTGAGTCAAAATGCACAAACAGTGCTCATGCGTCTCAGATTTTGTGAATTATAGGGTTTCATACGCACAAACAGTGCTCATGCGTCTAAAATTTCACTTAATATAAATTGAACACTTACACTTGTTTCTCATTCACACTCAAAATTCTCCAAAAACAATTCTCCGAACTATCAACTCGTCGTCATCGAAGTCTCAGATTATTAGTGATTGCAACAAATCTTGTTGATTGTTAGATATTATTTGGGTCTATAAACGTAAGTTTGTGATTCAAATAAGTAGATTTTGGTTAAAACATGATGATTGGTATAGGCGTTTGACTGCGTTCGAACACTAACATTCAAAGTTTAACTAATCAAATCTTAATCATATCTAAAATTGACTCTGGATTGTTGATATGTATCAGATTTCGAGCAATTTGATATAAAGTTCATCGACTGAAATTGTAAATGATATTAATTATAGATCGATCAGTGTGTTCTTCGAAGGAAGAAGAAGAAGATGAACAGACAGATTCAAATTTTGAATAAAAATAATTTTTTTTAAAAAGGTAGATAAATCAGAATTCAAATAATTGATTAATAAAATGATAGATTCAAAATAAATAAATTTTAATATTTCACAAATTAAATTCATAAGTCAAAAGTCAAAATCATAAGTCAAAATTGAATTCAAAATTATAAGTCAAAATTGCAAATTCATATGTAAAAATTAAAACTCATTAATCAAAATTTCAATGTTCTCATATTCTTTTTTTCTATGTTTTGTAGATGGCAGATTTGATGTTTGAGCCTAAACATAATGTTGCTGCATTCTTAGATGATGAAAACAGAGAAGTTGTTGGTTATGAAGAGATTATTCGATTTCTGCTTAGATCAAAATATGTCTATGGAATGTGTGCAAGACCAATGATTAATGCAAGATTGATCAAAAGATTTTGGAGAACAGCTGAAGTAGAAAGAGATGAAGAAGGGAATAAAGTTTTAAGAGCTTTCATTACATCAGATCAAATGCTTGAAGTTTCTGAACAAGCAATAAGAACAGCTCTTAAACTTGGTGAAAATGACCCAGAAGACTTATCTGAGTATACTTTCAATGAATGTAGAGATGTATTACTACAAATGGGTCATCCTGATCACTTCCCTAAGAAACAATTCTTCAAAGCAAGAGTATATAAACACTGGAAACTGTTGTGTTATATATTTCAACATTGCATGTCTAAAAGAAGTGCTGGTTGGGATTCATTCCCAGTGGACATTGCATCTCCTATCATTGCTTTAGCACAAACAGAAGATTTAACATGGCAAAATGGATAATGAATGGATTCATATTTAATCTTGAAAGAGGAAAGAGAAACAAATACTTGATGTATCCAAGGTTTCTCCAACTGCTTATTAATGAAGAGAATCCAGATCTATATGTTGAAGGAGTTAAAGGAGATAAGTTGCAATTAGAGCATATGTCAGAAGCTATGTATAAGAGACTTGCAATGATTACAGGTGCTCAAAACATTCCAGTATTTGATTATATAAGGAATGTATCTATGGATGAAGTAGACATCAATCAACAACACTATCATTTATCTGAAGATGAACCAATAGATCCAAATGATCTTATTGAGGATGTTGTAGATGATATGATTGATGATGATGATGAATAAAGTGATGATGAAGCTACTGAAAGCTCATCAGATGATGATAATGATGATAACAATGATGATAATGATAATAATGATGATGATGATGGTAATGATGGTGCAACTAAAGCACATAAAGAAGAAATTAATGAAAGAAATAAGGATGATAATGTCAATGAACCTCAAAACTTAGATGAAGCAACTAATGATGCTGATATTCATGCTGATTCTGTACATGAAGAAGATTCACAAAATCAAACTTTTGATTTTGATTTCATGAATGATATGTTATATGAACCAGTATTTCAAGCTAAAGTGAATGAAGAAGTTGAAGAAATTCCTGTTAGTACAACACACAATGTGTCAGTACAAACAGAGGAGATAGTAGATATTGATGAGATGGAGAACTTGAAAGAAGAAAATTTGATTAAAGAGAAAGAAATTGAAGAATTGAAAGTTAAGAATGAAAGATTGAAAGAGATGAATATATCTCTTAAAAAGGAAATTCAAAAGCTAAAGGATGAAAATTTGAAGTTGAATGAAGAAAATTTATTGAAAGATGAAAAGATTTTGAGCTATGCAAAAGATAAAGAAGATGTCATCAAAAATTTTGAAGTTATGATAAAGGATTATGACATTCTTGAAGAGAAATTCAAGAAATTATTAGTTGAAAATGAAAACCTGAAAGATGAATTAATGAAGGAAAAAGAATCTCAAAAGCATATCTCACCAGATCAAATGATAAGTGCTGAGATGAGTGTTGAAGAAAATCTTGAGCTGCTCAAAGGCAAAAGGAAAATTGATGATGTAGCAGATACAAGTTTAATTGAGTCATCTTCAAAATTACAAAGAATAGAAGAAAATGTTGAAGAGCAAAACGTTCAAGAACAAATTGAAGCCTTAGAAGACATTGAAGAAGTTTATAATGATAACTGGTATGATGAAGTTTTAGATGAAGAAGATATAGATGAAGCTCAATTTGTATCAAATTTCTCTTCACAAGAACCAACTCAAGATCAAGATGAAATTCCACAAGATTTTGAAGACAGATACAACTACCTTGTGAAGATGAAATACAATAGAGTATTTTTGGATGGACTGACTGTTTCTCAAATAAATGATGGATATGAGAAATGCATTACTGTAGAGTTAGTTGCTCCAATTAATCCAAATGAGATTGTAATTTGAACATGGTGAATGGAATAGAGCTAAAGAAAGTATTAATGTAGAAGAATTATCAAGCTCTGAGCTGCACCATCCTGATCCTGATAATATGAGTATTCCAGCTTTGAGGTCTTGGTTGCAAGCTAGGAATTACCCGTGGAGAAAATTGAAAAGATTATAATCTGTATCTTTGAGGAATCTTGTTAGAAGTTTTCAAGAAACAGAAAAACAATCAAAGAAGATGATTATTCTTGATACTGACAATCCTCAATACCTTGAGATTACAAAAAGAACAAGAATGTTAAAGCCTCAAGAGATAAACAAATGGCAAGAAAATCAAATGCTCATGATAGTCTAAAAGATCTGATTAACATGTTTTCTGATCCTGAAAGGCAAGCATACAAAGCAACTTTTGAACAAAGGCAAATTTTTATTAATGCCAGATCAACTGGAGACTTGGTGAGAAATGTACTACAAAGAGGACAATCAGTTGCTGAGTTGTTAAATGCTATGATTGCTCCTGATTTCACAAACCAAGTAAAGATTATAGCATGGAAGTATGATGAAGTATTTGATGCATTATTGATAAAAAGAGTAGCAGTTTGTGATGTATATCAATTTTACTCAAGCATCATTAAACTTCCAGTGCAAGATTTGAAAGAGCTAAACAGATTACCTCTGATCAATCCATCTGATTCTAAACGAGGTAAGATGATGGTAGAATTATTAAGAAGAGGAATGGATAGATCAAGTAATTTTATTCAAACAAGATGTGATCAAGAAGATAAAGAGTACTTTGCTACTTTAAAGAAGAATAAAAAGCTCAAAGGATTACAATCTGAAGAAGAACATTCAATGATAGAATTTTGTGACAAGTATTTTGAA
The DNA here is from genome assembly GCA_025215565.1 of Flaveria ramosissima. Classification (NCBI taxonomy): domain Eukaryota; kingdom Viridiplantae; phylum Streptophyta; class Magnoliopsida; order Asterales; family Asteraceae; genus Flaveria; species Flaveria ramosissima. The sequence goes on from CM046034.1 coordinate 21,141,457, forward strand.
AAAGTCACCACTCCTGGTCTAAAAGTAATTGATGGTAATCAGAAGACAAAGCCAATTCTCAGATGGTTCTATAACACTGAGACTTTTGTGCTTAAATTGGTCTGAAATCTCGAATGATGGGATGAGGATATGATTACTTTATTTGGTGCTTTTGAATTGAAGCTATTGCATCCAAGCTATATATCATTTTTGTCTGTGCAAAAGTTTGAATAGGTATCTCCAGAGATAGTAGAGCAAGATAAGAAGTATTTTCTTTCTATCATCAATGTGATGAATGCTGTACTGGAAAGAATATCATTGAGGAAGCTCTTGCTTATGCAAACATTGTTAAGAAAAACATCAAAGACATTGAATTCATGAGAATTTCAAGAAAAGGAGTATTAGAAGTATACTCAAAGGAAAGTCAAAATCCTATTGAGTTATATGCTAATATTGATATTACATGTCTATCAAAAGATACATTGGAAAGAATGAGCAAAATGGAGATAAAGACAAATGAAGCAAAACCAGAACAAGGCATTCTTTCTAGCAAATTTAAGTCTGCAATTGCTAATGCTTTGAAAGAATAAGAGATGTACAAAAAGAAGCCAATGTTCAAGATCAAGGAAGAACCAGAAGATTTCTTTGAGTGATGAAGATAAAAGTTGAAGATAAAAAACTAAAGATGGAAGCTGAAGAACAGATAAAAGGAAGACAAGATTAAAGATTTTGAAGACCGAAGACCATGTAAATCTTAGGGGGAGTATTGTTAGTGCTATAGAAAGATTAACATGTTGTCTTTATGTGTCTTTTACTATTTGTAATAGTATAGGGACTAGTGTTGTAATTTTGTTAGTTCCTTTCTGTTTCATTATAAATAGCTTAAGACTTGCATGTAGTAAGTAACTAGATTGAACGAGATTAATAATAAGCTTAGAAAGAAACTGCTTACTTACTTTGTAATTTGTCTTTGCTTGATATTAATGAAACCATGAATTTTGTTGATATCTTGCTTGATTTGATTACTTTGTTTGTATTTCTTTGAAGTGTTCATACATCATCACAGATTGGTACATTTGATCCTATCAATTTATTCATCTTTTTAAAGTTTACATGGCACATTCTTTTATGCCAGAGGAAAGATTCATCATTATTTGCTTTAGACAGAAAGCATGAAACTTCTCCTGAGGGAGATGTTTCTTGTAAGTCCATCTTGTACATGTTCCCTTTTCTGGGGGCTCTGAGCAGGATGTGCTCATGAGAAATGACCACCCCGGGCCTGAGAACAATGCACTCATGCTCAGTGAAGAGCATGTTATGATTCTGATCACAAAATTAGGATACACTCAGAAGCTTGTACCCAGGCGCCTTGACAAAGTTTACCTTCTCAATGTTAAGCTTACCATTTGTGACCTTGCCCCTTCCTGTAATATAACCTCCTGCATCTCCTCCAAAAGCAACTGGTCCTCCATCAATTCCTTCAAACTTTTAGAGTAGTGACCTATTGCCTCTCATGTGCCTAGAACAACCAATGTCCTTGATCCATACATTTGAAACCCAAGCCTCATTGGTCTTGGGCTCATCAAAAGAGTTAAAGACAATGCAACAGTAACTGATCCTATAGTCATGCTAGAAGGATCATTTTCTGATGTTGAAGGAGAACTTTCAGCCACTTGGTCTTTCTTTGACTTCCACACCACCTTTGGAAGCTTAGACTTGACCTTCAATACTTCAGAAGTTTTGATGACTGAACCTTTGGAAGATCTTGCTTTCACTGCAGCAGGCTTCAGTGCTTCGGAAGTATTCCTTTCTTCTGAGACCAAATTTTCTTCCAAAGGCAAGTTTCCACTTGTCTTCTTCTTCATTTTGGAGCTTCCGAAGGAAACAGATTTTCCTTCCGAAGCTTGCTTCTTCTTTTCCAAACTCTTAGAAGTTTCTTTCTTGTTCATGTGGAGAGTACTCTTTGGATTGTAAACGCAATCCTTAGCAAGATGAGAAGCACTCCCACACATAAAACAGTCCATTTTCTTCCTTCTAGGAGTTTTCCTTTGTGAACAAGGCTGAACTTGATCACTTTCCTTCTCCATCTTCATCTTTGCGGATGCTGTGGCAGTTTTTGTGGGAATAGAACTACCTTTGGAGCTGGATGGTTCAGGTTCTACATCAGTGATGCACAACTTGATCAGCCTTCTTCTTGATGATGGGATGATTTGAACATGAACTAGAACTCTTGTTGATGGAGTTCAAGTTGGTGTCTTCAGCCTTCACCACTTCAAATTCTGCAGAGATGAAGACTTGTTTCTGTGCAGAATTGAAGGTGGCCCTGATCTCTTGAGCCTTTTTGGACTTTCTTTTGGCCTTCCTGATCAAGTTCTTTCTTCTTGACTTGGTCATCCCAACAATTTTGCTCTCCTCAGAAGAATGGTGACCCTTCTTAGAATGCTCTTCTTCACTCTTCTCAGAGCCATTCTTCACCATCTCCTCTTCATCCTCTTCAGTCACATGATCTATGAGAGAAAGCTCATCTTCACAAGTTCCACACCTAGGAGATCTTACAGAAAAGATTGTGTGTGGAGGAGCCATCTCATAAGATCCTAGTCCATGCTTATTTTGATAACAAACTTTTGCATGCAAGGATGAGGATATTATGTTCTTGAAGGTCTCTTCTTCAAGAACACATTTTTGGCTTTGCTGATCATAAGCTCAACCTGGCATTCAGTTAACTGAGTAATGAGGTCTTTGATCCGGGTCCTGTAGTTTGTATGCTCATGTTTAAGAGTTGAAATGGTTTTCTCTAAGTTCTCTATCTTTCATTTATAATCATTTTCAGCTCTTTTAAAATCAGCTTTTAGGATATTTAAGGACTCAAAATCAGATCTCATTTCTAAATTATAGGACCTGTATCTATTGACTTTAGCAATGCATTCAGGAGTACAAAGATGTTCCAATACCTTGGCTTCATCGTGGTCAGCCATGAGTGCTTGGTTTTGAGATTCATCTTCTACCTGAAAGCTCCAGTCAAAGCCTCCTTCTTCAACAGCAACTGCAGCTTGCTGCTTTGGCTTCTCATTCTGGGGGGCTTTTCTCAGTGTAGTTTGGTCTGGTTTGTGCTTGGCCACCATTTGTCCTTGGTGCCTTACACTCTTTTGCAAAGTGTCCCATCTGGTTACAGTTGTAACACTTTACTTTGCTTTTATCCAGCCCAAACTTTCCACTGGCTGCATTGCTTGGAAACTTTCTGGCTGCATTGCTTGGAAACTTTCTCCTTGTCCTCTTGTAGAACTTCTTGGCTCTGTGAGTGAGAAGAGCCATCTGCTGGACTATCTCCATGTACTCCAGATCATCTGGATAGATACAGTCCAAATCTTCAAGGGTGAAGAGAAAGTTTCCTGCGGTTTCATCAGCAGAGACAAAGGCATAAGAAGAGCTTGTCTCTTGGAAAGAACTTCCTTGAGTGTAGCTTTCCCTTGGAGTCTCTGGGAAGGTGATGAAAGGGCCCTTTTGTGAGTTGTTGTTAGGGACAGTGTACGGATGGAGTACTAACTGATTCTGCGTTTATACCGGATCAAATAGTGCGGAATCCTATTTGATTGGCGATCCAATCAGTGAGAACGATAACCCGATCGATATAAGATTGAACTAAACGTTAAGAACGAGTAGGAATTGATCAGAAACGAACTATGAACTTGGACAGGCTGTTTGGGACATTCTGGACGGCTAGGGTTTATGTGTATTCGCAATATCTCTTCAAGTGTTCTGTTTTTCCACGAATTAGGTGGTATGTATAGGTTAGGGGATTTCATTCGTATGACTGAACCATTAGCATGGTTCAGTCGTGCGACTGAATCATGCGATTGAGTCATACGCATGACTGAAGGTTCAGTCGTGCGACTGAGTCAATCTTATATCTCAATCATACGACTAATCCAGTCTCATGGTTCAGTCGTGCGACTGGTCCATAAGCATGGTGTATTCATGCATATGGTCCATCAGTATGGTCCATTAGCATGAATAATTACCCGACTAGGTTGAACATAATACTCAATCATTATTGACTTAGAATTGTGTACAACAACCTCAAACCTATATAAGAAGTTCATACATATGAATCAAAGATAAATAAACATCAAATCATATATCATATTTCATTGCTTCGTCAAATTACACATATGTAAGACATGAAAGACTTTTACATTTAAGCACATAAACTAGGAACACATGTATCTACAAACTCCCCCTTGGACCTAGTTTACCCTATCGTCTAACATTCTTCACATGTTCGTGGAACTTCTTGTACTTCTCTTCTCTTGTGACTCCTGCATGTATATCAAATGCAAAACAGAGCCGTATGCCGTGTTGGAATTAAAGAGCTTGTACAATGTCTTGTATGTCATAGAACAGTGGCCACTTGTATAAAGTATAGACATCTTCAGCAGACAAGTTAGTGAGCCACATTGGGTCAAATACCCTGATAGTCTCTATCTTACCATCTCCGTTCAAAACTATGACCGCTTCCCCTGTCCTCCAGTCATAATACCACCATTTGAAGTGGGGAGTAAAGTCCTGAGGCATTTCCCGTAAGGGAATCTTGGACATTGTGCGCGGGGGACTCCACTTCAGCACCACCTTCGGTCTTCCAAAAATAGGATCAACTTCAGACTTATGAATGAACCTCTTTAGGTTGTTGAGGTCTAAAGTTTACCTACCTGGTGTGGTATTCTTTCTTTAATGCAGCCTCGAACCACCCTGACATCTTCCTGGATTAGCATACAGAAGTTCTGAACATGCCAGACGGTTGAGCTCAAAACCAAGAAGAGTCTTCAGATCATGTGAATATCTGAAGTACTCAATTCCTTTCTCCCTCTTAACAGCATAAACATCCAAATCTTCAAAATATGCCCACGCTATAATCTTGCCTGACACTTTCTGATGTCTTTTGACCCTGTAGAGCTTTGTGTAGGCATTCTGCTTTGGCGGCATGCGTTGGGCTTTCATCTCTGCAAAACAAGCTGCCCATTCAGCTTTCTTTAAGTCGACATTAGCGTCCGAAGCTTGGGTTGTGCTATCTTCTTTCTCTTTTTCTTTCTCCACTTCATCCAACTTATCAAAAGTAGCACTGCTGAAAGTATCACCCAAGTTGGGGATAACGTTTCCTTCCAGATCAGTGTTCTGTGGATAGTGCTCTGCAGTGACATCTTCTATCTCAATCTCATCTACATCGTTCAACTCATCATCACTCGTGACATCAACTTTTGGAGCATCTTTGACCAACTCGTCAGGATTTAGTCTAAACATTTCAGCGAGTTGTTCGTCCGTCAGATCATGAATAATCTCTCCCTCTTCCGGAGTGTAGCTCACAGATCTCCTGACTATCTCTTGCAAGTCAAGAATCATTGTAAGTTGAGTCTTAATTGCTGAAGGGGTTCGACTTCATACTCATCTGTCTGTTGAGCTTCATCTGTTTGATTAAACCTTAAGCACATCACACATGAGTCATTATATAACACATTAAAACATAAATACACATAAATGATCATTAATTACATTAATGTAATATATAATTCAAGTACAAACATTTTTAAATACATAGAAATCTAATAATTACTTTTGTCTTGCTCTGTCGATTCTTCAGCTGGAGGAGCTGAGGCCGAGGCTCCTTGATCTTGGTTTCTTTTAGTACACCGCTCCTAAGCTTAAGGATTTGAGGCTGACGCAGATGCATCACCTTCCTGATCATCATAATCCTCTTTATCTTTACCGCTCAGTCCTCCTCCATCAACATCTTCTCAGAATCATCTTCATCCTCATCATCATCATCATCACCATCATCACCATCCTTGATCTTCAATGGCTCGCTCTTTGATCCCTTAAGCTTTAGGAGTATCTTCTTGTTCTTCTTCTCAAGCTCCTCTATCCTCTTGACCGACGCCATCACCAGCTCATTTTGACTTTGTAGTGCTTGGTGAGCTCGGCCTAAAGCTCTCTCATACTGAGCATTCTTCTCTGTCAGCTGAACGATCTGCTTGCCTTGGGCGTTATTGACCGCTATCAGCTGGTTAATCTGATTTGCTCTCATGTGATCTGTAGCTAACAACTTTAGCACCAACCTGTTGAGGTTTGCCAGTTGTTCCTCTAACCCAACAGTGGGTAGAGTGGAGTCATGGGTCATTAGGGCTTGGGTGGATGTACCGGCTTCTTGAGTGGTGGTTGTGGTTGTGGATGTGGTGAATATGGGAGGTGGAATGTGAGTGGAATGTGGTGGAGTGGCTGTGGTAGTGGTGGTGGATGGAGTGATAGTGGTAGTGGGAGGAGTGGTGGTGGAAGTAGTAGCTGTGGTGGTGGTGATAGGTGATGTGGTAGTGGTGGTAGCCGTGACAGTGGTGGTGGCTGTGGCAGAAGATGTAATCACTGTAAACCTCGGCCTCTTACCCTTTTTGCCATGAGGGTGAGCCATTCTCTTCTTCCTGGAGCCCTTTGCTATAGGCGCTCCCCCTTGGCTGCTGTGCTGGTCAGGGGTGTAAGTAGGATCAGTAACATCAGTAGCAGCACCCCTCGACTCAGCCTGGCATCCGCCAACCGCCTCGATCCCTCTGTCTATGGCCACAACCCTGCTCCCGACAGTCCTCACTAACGGCTCATCATCCGACTCCTCATCCTCATCGGCCAAGAAGTCTTGGTGGAAGGCAGCACTTTCAGGTCCACTAGGTGCCTCACCACCTTGACCTTGATCATCGTCGTCATCGTCGTCTTCGTCTGTGGGTGCCATGATGGGCTTGACTTCGGAGTCACTGTCATCGTGACGCCACTTCTTGCGAGATGGCGCCACATACTCCTCGTTAGCCAAGTGGCCAAACAGTCTCCTCACCGGGGGCTTTACTTGCTTTCCCCGGTAGACCTTTATCCGACCCAGTGTCGTATCATCCATAATCTTTAAAATAACTGCATCCTCCCTCTCTTTAGGCAGTAAAGGGAGCTTCTGATCAATGATCATCTGTAGAAATCTTGGGTACATGCAGAACCCCTCCTTCCCCTTTGCCTCTATGTTCTCGACCATGTATGAGAATATCATCTGGGAGAAGCTGAACGGGTGGTTCAGCACCAGAGCAACATATGCATTCTGGATTTGATCTGACATCCTGCAAATCCTCCTCTCCTCGACGCAATGCACTTGATGATGACGTGAGCTAAGTACTTAAACTGGGGGCACAGGTTGCTTTTATTGAGCACACTTGCGTTGATGTCCCCAGTGTACTTCATCCGCAGAAAGCAGCCCCTAACTGTCAGAGGGTGTAGCTTGGTCGGGTGCTCACCATCCTCACCTAGATCCAGGACTTGCCTAAGATCAGCTGCAGTAAAACTGATCTCCTGTCCGAAGATCGAGCTCCGGATGCTGTAGGGCTCAGTGGACCTATCAACAGTAGCCCCTTCCCAAAAGGTCTGCTGGAGTGATCTGTATGGAGTGCACGGTGTAGATATGGCCTTGAAGATCCTCAATCTCCTGAGAAAGGCAATGATCCCCGCAAACTCGGAAGCATTCCGAGTGGTTGCATCTAAGTGAGCACAGATGTTGTGCTTGGGGCTCCTGGACCATCTATCAGCCATGTTACTGTAACACAAGAAACATATACATTAGAGTTGTGTGTAGGAGATGACAGTTGACACTTAAACTAGTTTTGATCAAACTGGTTCAATCGTACGATTGAACCATACGACTGTGTTCAGTCGTGCGATTGAGCCTGCGACTGAGTTCAGTCGTGCTATTGAGTCTGCGACTTAACTTAGTCGTATGCTATGCCATGCGGTTGAATCAGTCGTGCGATTGAACCCATGCGCATGATTCATACGTGTGATTGAATCGTGCGTCTGGCTCAATCATGCGACTGAAGTTCATTAGCATGTCCATTCGCATCCTACACTGTTGAACACCCTAGATTTGAATCTTTGTCAAAACTTTATATTAGACTTCGTGTTTAGACTCATTTGGACCGTAGAGACTCTAAATAGCACTTAATATCCTTTAAATCAACTTTAATGTCCATTTAAGTGGTCTATTTTTAGGTGTAGTCTCGGTTCTAGGTTAGCATAATCGATCCTTAAAGATGCAATTAAGAGGTTCATTTGGATCGATTTTAGTCGCCCAGTACCTGTAGATGAATGAGAAATCGGTTAGGATCACAATCGGCAAGTAATCAAGGTAAAACGAAATTTGGGCAGAGTGTCTACGTATGTGAGTTTTTTGAATGCTTTGAAGGGTGGTGAGAAATGCGACCGACTCACCCCTCTATTTATACTGTTTTAATGTTCAGTCGTGCGATTGGACCCATAAGCATGCTTCAGTCGTGCGACTGGCTTACACTTCTTCATCCAGTCGTACGATTGGTTCATTCTGGTGATCCAATCGTATGGATTTCCCATACTCATGGTCCAATCGTATGATTGCCCCATACTCATGGTCCAATCGTGCGATTAGCTCATACTTATGGTCCAATCGTGCGATTGGCTCATACTTATGGTCCAATCGTGCGATTGGTTCATACTTATGAGTTTGACCTCATACACTTTCACACACTTAAAGTTTTACCTTTTGATATAACATTATGAACACTGATCATCTCAGACATGACTTTTTTAACTGAACATCATTTAATCACCTCAGACGTGATCATTTTAATTTGACACACATTTGATCACCTCAGACGTGATCCTTTTAATTTGAAAACATTTGATCACCTCATACGTGATCCTTTTAATTTGAAAACATTTGATCATCTCAGACGTGATCCTTTTAATTTGAAACTGATTGGTCACCTCAGACGTGACCCCTTTTAGTGAGTGATTCGCAGAATTCATCTAGTTGTATAGTCTGACGTCTACACTACAAAAGACTAGAAAATAGAAAACAACTTTGAAATTTAAAGGAAAAAAAGATATATTTTTGTGGTTTTGGGTTTGAGCAGAACAACTTCAAGTTCATTTAATCATTTCTGGAAGGATTCATTATGGAATCATACAGGTGTATCATAATTATTTGGGACCTTTTTAATATGCACTTTGATGCCAGATTCTTGTTTTGTCTGAGAATCAATAGCACTTTCAAGAAATCATACTAGAGCTATAAGATGCACACAATGATTTTGACTGTCAAGAGTTGCAGTCACGATGATTGTCAGTATGTTTGTCTACTTAAATCCATACACAGATTTTTGACTCACATTGGTGATAAGTTAGGTTTCATTATTTCAACAAGCATTTGTGGATCTCACACTTATATGGTAATCAACGTTCCTCAGGAGATTTTTGAGCGGTCTACGGGTATTTGACAAGAAGAAACTATTCTAAGAGCTTTCAAAGAGATGCCAAGCCTCAGGTCAGTGCCATCGCACAGCAGAGAGGCGCAAACAACAATGAATTCTAGAATATTTAGGTTATGCTTATCCTCAGGTCAGAGCCATCGCACATCAGAGAGGCACACAACCTATCTTCTTGTGAGAGCATTTTTTTTCTTTTTGCACGTAACGCACCAACAACATTAGTCATTAGCTTGATTGCGCTTAACATTTTTTCTTGTGCTTTGCTCATTTTTATGGTCATCCGCACACATTTGTGGCATTTATTTTGCTCATCACCCCTTATTGGAAATGCGTTGATTGTGTTAACCAGTGATAAGATGAGAACCCACAGCAATTTGAACAACTTAGTTTGAGTTTGATTCACCAATGAAGTCTACTCGTCTATTGTGTTGAATCTACCGACACATCATATAATGAGCTAGCAACCTCTAGGTCTACTTTCTCTATGTTACCTCAGTAGCATACTAGTTTAACTATCATTTTTCTTTAGTTGTGCTTAGACTTCTCATACTTATACATTGAATTTCGCATTTTGAGAAAACTAGTTTTGAAGTCCCAACCAATTTGTTCCCTGTGTACTATCACTTTCCATAAACTGTGAATCATAATCACAGATTTGATTTTATTTCTTTCAACTAACCTGCCCTCCCCCCTTGTTTTTTTAAGTAATTAAATACTGCACGAATTAAATACTAAACTAAACTATTCTCCCCCTAAAATTCTAAAACCGAAAATCTTTTTGTGTTTTTGGATTTTAATAGACAGGAAAATAAAATAAATAAAAGAAAATAAAAAGAAACAAAAAAACTTGTCGGACTACGCACTTCTTCTTCTAGTATCACATCACTTTTCTTTTTCACGCCATTAACCTCTAAAAGATATAAAAACCGCGGTTTATCAAATGCTTTTGTGTAGAGGTCGGCACGTTGAAAATCCGTATTAATTTTAACAACATTGATTAATTGCTTTTCAAAACAGTCACGTATAAAGTGATATTTAATATCGATGTGTTTAGTTTTAGGGTGTTGGAACGGATTTTTGGTGTCAACAATAGCAGCAGAATTATTAACAAAAATAGAGGTGTTAGAGAATTTCAAACCGTAGTCGCGCATTTGCTGTTGAATTCAAATGATTTGTGAACACCAACTTGCAGCAGCAACATATTCAGCTTCACAAGTTGATAGAGCAACTGATGTCTGCTTCTTACAATGTCAGGTGACTAATCGTCTACCAAAGAACTGACATCCCACAGATGTTGACTTGTAATTCATCTTGCAACCACCATAGTCTGAGTCACTATACGCTGTAAGCTCAAAGTCATCATCATGAGGATACCACAACCCGAGTGTTGGAGAACCCTTCAGATAATGAAAGATCCGTTTAACTCCGATGAGATGATTTACTTTTGGTTTTGCCTGATATCTGGAACAAAGACACGTTGCATACATAATATCAGGACGAGAGGCTGTGAGGTACATTAGGGATCCAATCATTCCTCTGTACATTGTAGCATCATCCAGATCACCATTTTCGTCGAGTGCCACATCATGGTTAGTGGCAAGTGGAGTTCCAGCAACTGAAGCACTCTCCATGTCGAACCGACTGAGGATATCACCTACATATTTGGACTGATGCAGGAAGATTCCTTTTGGTGTCTGATCCACCTGTAATCCAAGGAAGAACTTCATCTCCCCCATAGCACTCATCTCAAACTCTACTTTCATTACAGATTCGAATTCTTTACATAATTCTTTGTTTTTGGAACCGAAGATTATGTCGTCCACATATATCTGTACCAACAGCAAATCACCATCTTTTTCTTTGATGAATAACGTGCAGTCAATAACTCCTCTGCGAAAACCATGTTTCACTAGATGAGTTGAGAGTTTCTCATACCAGGCTTTAGGTGCTTGATGGAGCCCGTAGAGAGCCTTGTCCAGTTTGTAAATTCTATCCCGATGATAAGGATCCTCAAATCCTTCGGGTTGACTGACGTAGACTGTCTCACGGATTTCACCATGAAGGAATGCACTTTTTACATCTAGTTGATAGACTTTAATCTTCATGTAGGATGCATAGGCTAGAAAGATACGGATTGCTTCCATCCGAGCCACATGTGCAAACACTTCATTGTAGTCAATGCCTTCGACTTGTCTGAACCCTTAAACCACAAGCCTAACCTTGTTTCTGATTATGACTCCTTGATCATCTTTCTTACACTTCAAGACCCATTTCGTGCCAATCACCTTAGCACCTTTTGGTCTGTCCACAAGGGTCCATACTCCTAACTTCTTGAACTGTAGGAGTTCTTCTTGCATTGCACTGACCCATGCCTTTAGGGCTTCACTCATATATTTTGGCTCAAATTGAGACACAAAACATCGATATGCACCATCGTGAAGATATCCCTTTTCCATGACTGAGGCATAATCAGCTGAGTATAGCTGATTTCGTGTTTGTACTCCTGATCAAACATCTCCAATGACATTATCCAAAGGATGATAAACAGTAATCCGGGATCCAGGAGTGGTGGGAACAACTACCTCATTATCTGAAGCTGTTGGAGTATGAGGTTCCGAAGTGTCAGAGGCATCAGGATATGATGCTTGTGTACTTTCATTAGTGGGAACCTGTTCCTCCTGTTCCACATTTGCAGTCTCAACTGCTTCATCATTAGAAGAAGAATCACTTACTTCAAGCTCTCCCCCTGAAGGGCTAGAAGTATCATCCAATGGAGCCGTTGATGTCGAGTCTGGTAGTGGAGTGTTCAGAACATCGTACATCATCCTCGCAGACAGCTCATTATCAGTGGGAGAAGGCGGTAGTTTGAAAGATTTAAAGAATCCCTCATAGTCGAAGAAGAAGGAGGGTCCTTTTCCAGCAGGGGGTGGTGTATCTTTGAACATCAACGTTGCACCACACTTCTACTTGACCCGTTGAGTTGTTATAAACTCTCTTTTCTGGTATGCTGTATCCGAGAAAGATACCTTCTTCTGCCTTCTTACTAAATTTCCCTGTTTGAGTTTTCTTCAGCAGCATGCACGGTGCGCCAAACGGTTTTAGATACTCCAGGTTGGGTTTACGCCACTGGAGGAGTTCATAACATGTTTTTCCATGTCGTTTGACCACTGAGACTCGATTGAGCGTGTAACAAGCATTAGCCGCTGCCTCATTCCAGAATTGAATAGGCAGTTTCGAGTCAGCTAGCATTGTCCTGGCAGTCTCTATCAGGCTCTGATTTTTTCTTTCAGCAACGCCATTCATCTGTGGAGTGTAGGCAGAGGTAAATTGATGAATGATTCCTCTCTCTCTATAGTATGCCTCCATCCACTGATTCTTGAACTCTGTGCCGTTGTCTGATCGAATCTGCCTTACTTTCAGCTTGTAGAGTGATTCCAGAGTAGTAACTAGATGTTTGAATGATTCAAAAGTTTCTGATTTGGCTTTCAGGAACATCACCCAAGAGAATCTTGAGTAATCATCCGTTATTACAAAGCAATACAGATCTCCAGCAATGCTCTTTGTACTGATAAGGCCAAACAGATCCATGTGTAGAAGCTCAAGAGGAAGATCAATTGAATTCTTTGCCTTGTGAGACTTCTTGGTCTGCTTCCCTTTCTTACATGCTACACAAAAATCTAGAAGTTGGAAGTTCTTGACAGTTACTCCATTCACTAAATCATTTTGAACTAAATGATTCATTTTCCTTGGATTAATGTGTCCCATTCTCCTATGCCAGGAGATTGAATCCCTCTCAGTTGCCTTTGACAAGAAGCATTGAACAGTGTGATCAGTTGTGGAGGCTTTTGATAGATCCAAGACATACAAGTCGTTATATTTTGAAGCTGACATAAGAACTTTATCCTCCTCAATCACATAGTCCTTTTTCAACATGTAGCACTTCTTGTTGTCAAATACAACTTTAAATCCTTTATCACAGATCTGGGAGACTGAAAGTAAGTTGTTCTGTAGTTGTTGAACGTAGTTGACCTTATCAAACTTCACTTTCTTGTTTCCCACTTCGCCTTGAGCGGTGATGTAACCTCCTTTATTCCCAGCAAATGAAACATGTCCCACTTTAATTTGTCTGACGTTGAAAAGGAGAGACGGATTCCCTATCATGTGCCTGGACGCCTCGCTATCAATAATCCAGGTATTAGTGATAGCGCTGTAGCGGACACCCTACACATTCAAAGAAACTTATTAGTTCAGATTGGGGACCCCAACCTTAACTGGCTTGGGTGACCCAGAAGAATCGCACATCATAAACTCAACCCATTGTCCTTTAGAGGATGAGGGCATATCTTTCTTCTTAATCTCCTTACTATCAGACACTATACTTGATTTTTCTTTCCAAAAACCAGTTTTATGTAAGGCCTGTTTATGGTAAACTGATGACTGGCTTATGGTTTGAACTTGAGGTTCACTAAAACTCTTAGGTGGAGTATTAGATCTCGATTTAAAAAAACTTGGTTTTGCATCAAAAAGTTCAAATTTCTTTTTGGGTATCTGATAATAAGGACAATTAGGAGAAATATGTCCTCATTTTCCATAATTGTAGCAAGATCTCCCTTCTACAGATTGAGGAAAATATTTATGTGGGTTTAAGTTTGGTAAAGGAGTGATCTTTGTCTGGTTGGGTTTTGTCACTTCTCTTTTAGATGTTTCAGCTTCTTTAACAAAATTAATTATTTTGACATTTTGAACATCTTTAACTTTCATTTTATTTGGACTTTGATGATTAACACGTTTTTGGTTAACTGATTTAGTCAATTTGGGTTCTGAAGTAGATGTTTGTGAACCTGACCTTACATTAACCCTTTTAATTTCATCATCCAAATTCTCAACTGGCATTTTTCCTTTTGATTTTAAGGTAGGCTCATTCTGTTTAGTGATAGAGTTTACAGGTTTACTTGTAGAATCGGGATCACTAACCAGAGGAGTGGACACCACATGATTCTTTACTGGGTTATTATTGATAGGTCTACATTTAGTATTCAAAAGAATCTCATGTGGTGGTGGAACTACTTTGTAACCCAAACCTTCCCCATTATTTCGTTCTTTCACTAAGTTTTGAACTATGTGAGAATACTAGCCCAACTATGCAATTTTTGTTTTAAAGAATTAACCTCAACTTCCAAAACTGCTTTTTCCTTTTTGGTTTCTTCTAAAGAATTTAAATAGAACTTTATATCATTTGATTGATTTAAGGCAACAACCTCGGTTTCCCTTAGTTGTTTCCCCAAAAGTTCTATCTTCTCTTTAAAACTGCACTCATTTTGTTTTAATATACGATTAGCTTCAGTGCATAGTTGTAAATCATTTACTAAGTTATCATTATGTTCTAATAACCTAGCAAATTTCAAATCATTGCTTTCTCTAAATTTGTCACATTCATTACAAGCATGTTTTTCAAACAGTTGGTCTTTAGAACTTACCTGTGAGGAATCGGTTAAATCAGCCATCAAAGCAGATTTAGAGTCTTTGGTGGCTGGAGATTCTGAACTTGTTGCTCTGAGCTCTTCCTCAACCAAGTGATTTACCACGTTCGCAGCTTCTTCAGTATCCGACATCGCTTGCTCAGCTGCACTCTCACCTTCACTAGTGGACCTATCATCTACTGCTTCGACAAAAGCAATATTTGATTCTCCAGGAGAAACAAATCGGAAGGACCAGTCTTGTCCTTCATCACCTTGAGCAGTTAGAGCTTTTGTCTCTTTGCTTGAAGAAGCAGTTCCAATCACGTCTTTGTCTTGACGGTTGAATGTTGGAAATGGGTTTCCATTTCCAGTTTTCTTGGGCTTTACACATTCACGTTTAAAGTGCCCCTTTTCACCACAGTTGAAGCATGTGACTTTGGTTTTGTCAAAACCAAACGTCGTATCCTTAGTGGCTACTAGGTTCTCTCCCGTCTTCTTGACAAACTTTTTAGCTCTTCTGACTGCACTTGCCAAGGCCCACATGATGTCCATTCTCTCTAGCTCAATCTCATCAACTTGCTTGTAATCTTCATCTGCAAGATGACAATTTCCAATCTTCCCGACAACTAAACCATCATAGGATTGGACAACAGCTGCTAGAAGATCCATGTGCTCCTTTGCAACTTCCACTGTGATATTACTGATATTTTCGGTCTTCAACTTTGTAGTGTTGGCTTCAGGCACTATGAATTGGGTCCCTGATGACCTTGATGTTTCTGGTGCTGAAGCAGTGGTTTGGGAAGGAGCAGATGAACTAGACACGAATGATGTTTGTAATGGTGCTCCTGAAACAGCTGGAGACGAAACTGAGTATTAGAGTGAAGGATTCTGAACGTAGGATCCTTTCTTTGACTTGTACTTCATCCGCAGTTCCTCCTCCCTTAACTTCAAGATGAAGTCATTTATGTCTAACGTTGCAAGAATGTCATTCTGTCTCAGATTAGACACAAATGAATCCCATTTCTCAGGCAACCCATCAGCAAAACTTGAAACTTTATCTTTCATTGATGTGGTTACACCATGAGTGTGCAGCTCACTCATCAGATGATAGAATCTGTCAATAATATCATCTAAGCTTTCATTCCCTATCGAAGAGAAATTATCAAACTCCTTCTTGAGAGCCTTAGCCTTCAGTGCCTTTAACGTTGCATTTCCATCATATCTCTTCTCTAAAGCATCCCATAACTTCTTAGCCTGCTTGTTCTCAAAGAACTGATGAAAAATGTCCTTTGGTATCGACTGAGTCAACAAGGCATAAACTTTCTTCTCAGCATTGAAGAGAATCTTCTGAGCTTCACTTATTCCTCCCAAGGTTAACTTGACTCCAATAGCACTAACTGGCACCGTATAACCAGTCTCGATGGATGTCCAAAGATTGGGATCAATTCCATTTAAGTAAATCTCAAACCGCTGTTTCCATTGAGGATAATCATCTAACGTTATCAGCTTCGGCGGTTTATTGTGATTTCCTATCTCATTCTCCAGAAGTAGTAGATTTTGGATGCGTGAGTCCTTCCCGGTAGTAAACGCAGCAAATTGATCTTCCATTTTTATGAACTTGGTACTTGGAGAACAGGGCATTTTCAATCGTGCAAATGAACTATGAGTATGGATCACTCGTGCGAATGAAGGGTGCGAATGAGTTCAATCGTGCGATTGGATTCAGTCGTGCGTATGAACAAGACGAATGGACTCAAGCGACTGGAGTTGTTCAGTCGTGCAAATGAGGAATGCGACTGAGTTCAGTCGTGCGAATGGAGTATACGAATGAGTTCAATCGTACGAATGAGCTAATCGTGCGAGTGAAGGTTGCTGTTTTTGCAAAATCGAAGATTTTGACACTTTGACACAAAATACGATTTTTCTAAGAACCCTAATCTGCCGTATAGTGAAAAATCGAAACTTTAATGCTAGAAAACGTCGAAAACACCTTTAGAAGCAAAATGGTGACTCTTTTGATTAAAACATAGGTTTTTAACACCAAACCTAATTGAATCAAACGCAAAATCAAGAGCCAAAGCTCTGATACCACTTGTTAGGGACCGTGTACGGGCGGAGTACTAATTGATTCTGCGTTTATACCGGATCAAATAGTGCGGAATCCTATTTGATTGGCGATCCAATCAGTGAGAACGATAACCCGATCGATATAAGATTGAACTAAACGTTAAGAACGAGTAGGAATCGATCAGGAACGAACTATGAACTTGGACAGGCTATTTGGGACGTTCTGGATGGCTAGGGTTTATGTGTATTCACAATATCTCTTTAAGTGTTATGTTTTTCCACGAATTAGATGGTATTTATAGGTTAGGGGTTTTCATTCGTACGACTGAACCATTAGCATGGTTCAGTCGTGCGATTGAATCATGCGATTGAGTCATACGCACGAATGAAGGTTCAGTCGTGCGACTGAGTCAATCTTATGTCTCAATCATACGACTGATCCAGTCTCCTGGTTCAGTCGTGCGACTGGTCCATAAGCATGATGTATTCATGCGTATGGTTCATTAGCATGAATAATCACCCGACTAGGTTGAATATAATACTCAATCATTATTGACTTAGAATTGTGTACAACAACCTCAAACTTATATAAGAAGTTCATACATATGAGTCAAAGATAAATAAACATCAAATCATATATCATATTTCATTGCTTCGTCAAATTACACATATGTAAGACATGAAAGACTTTTACATTTAAGCACATAAACTAGGAACACATGTATCTACAGTTGTCAGGGTAGCATATAAGATGATGTTGTGGCTCAATGCTTCCCTTATCAACCATATGAAGGGCTGAACTTAGTTGATTGCAGGAGTTACCAGATGAGTTTTGCATGTTCATCTCCATCTGGTAGCCACTAAGAATACCATACAACTCTGTAAGAGTAAGAGTCTTAAGGTTCTCAGTCCTCTTGATAACAACATAGTAATGTGTCCCTTGTCTAGGAAGAGAGTACATAAACTTCCTTACAATGTCCCTATTCTCAAGAGTTACTCCAACATCCATTAGAGTATCCACAATCTCAATATACCTGAAGTATTATTGAGTCATGGTTTCACCTACATCCATTAGAGTATCCACAATCTCAACATATCTCAATGTCCCTGTTCTCAAGAGTTACTCCAACATATATATATATATATATATATATATATATATATATATATATATATATATATATGTATATGTGTATATATATATATATATGTATATATATATATATATATATATATATGTATATATATATATATATATCTATATATATATATATATCTATATATATATATATATATGTCTATATATATCTATGTCTATATATGTCTATCTCTATGTGTGTATATATATCTGTGTATCTATATGTATATGTCTCTGTATCTGTATCTCTCTGTGTATATCTATCTATCTCTCTCTCTATATATCTATATATCTCTCTATCTCTATCTCCCTCTCCTCTATATATACTCTATCTCTATAGATACATATATGTATATATACATATACACACACACTCTATATATATATATATATATATATATACATATACATATATATATATGTATATATATATACATATATATGTGTATATATATGTATATATATGTATATTGATGGTGAGAATGGGTAAAACCTTTTTACCCATGGCCGCCTCGGTAGTTTTGAGCATAGAATGAAGCTCACTTATGTTCTTCTCCCACCCGTTCATGTTATAATATATAACAAAGTTGTCAAACCTTTTTGACAAAGAGTTAAGGATCAAATCCGTAGCCAAGTCTTTCGAGACGGGACAATTTAGCCTTTCGAGGCGGTCATTGTGGCTCTTCATCTTAAGTACATAAGATGAGACCGATTGGGTGTCATCCATACGACATGCATGGAGTACTCGAACCGTTTCGAAGCGCTCTACCCTTGCTTGTTGTTGGAACGTTTCCTTCAACTGGGTAATCATGTCGTACGCTCCGTGATGTTCGTACTCCTTTTGGAGATCCGGAGTCATACTTGCCAACATAAGGCAATACACTTGGACCGAGTCCTCAGTGTATTTCACCCAATTATTGAAGGCCTCCTCATCTTCCTCATTGGGTTGATCGGGAATCGGATCGTCTAAAATATACAACTGTTTCTCTTGCTTGAGAACAATTCTCAAGTTTCGAAACCAATCAATAAAATTGTTATGGTTTAGACGCTCCTTTTGGAGAATGGTCCTTAGTGATAGTGAGTGAGCGGACGGGATATCATTATTTTTATTGTTGTTGGTGGCCATCTACAAAATTTAACAAAGTTCAATTTTAGTATTTTTTGATATTATCATATTTTAATTATTAATACCCTTTTATGTGTCATACACAAATTAAAATTCTAGAATCCAACGTCTTTAAATAGTGGTTAGGTGACCTTTATCCCATTATTTAAATTAACAAGGTAGTCAACGTTTGACAATTGCAACCCTTTGCAACTTCTAGAGGTATGGGATCGACTTTAACATCATAAGTATAGTCGGCATGTTAATCCCATCAACACCATTTGTAAACCACATTGTAGGTGATCCATTTCACATGGTTTGCAAATCATGTCACCCTACTTACACACACATGTGGGTTTACCAACACAAGTGGTTAGGTGACCTTTATCCCACAAATATGGTATTCCCACCTCAAATCACAAGTTCCCACAAAATGGTTAGGTGACCTTTATCCCATTAAGAGTTTTCAAGTGACTCAAGTGTTGTGCAAAAGGACAGTGTTAAACTTGATTTCAAAAGAAATTTTAAGTTTTCATAATTCTAGATTAGAAAACTCTATGTACCTTGTATTTGCATGCTTTCAAACACATGGTACCTATGGTTCTCTTTTTAATAAAACCCCTTTTATTAAAATCATTAATCCTTTTAATAACCCTTTATTAACCACTTAATGATAAGGAACCCTAATTTTTCAGCTTGTTATGTTTGTTAATAAGTTTGGTATGCATATCCAAATATCAAACAATCAACCATAAAACAAACAACCAAACAAGCAAAACCATTACAATCACAAGTGCATAACCATAGCCACTAAGTTGACTACACTTGTTTGCCATCACAAGTGTTGTCATTAGGTTTTTCCTAAGGGTTAACAATGACACATTAAAATGTGTCCATGAACTCTCACTTGAATCCACATCCAAATGCTTTAAGTGTCCATGTATTTTGTGTCCTTCCTTTGTATCTTCCTTTGGGTCTCCAACTTGTGCATCTTCTTTTACAAAATTATATCCTAATACAATTTTTCTAATAAAAGAAATGCACCTAATCTATTTATTACATAACCAAAGAATAAATAAATTACAACCCAAAGATACAAACACTAAATCATAATTACAACCCTTTGAAAGAATAAAACCAAACATGACAAAACATTAAAGAAAATCCAAAACACACTTGGTCAAGGCTATGTTATGCATCAAAACATGTATCCAAATACAATATCCAAGAACAAAATGAACCCCTTTTTTAACCCTCAAAATTTCAGCCAACATAAACTAAAATTTAAGGTTTTTGTCCAAACAAAACAATCAACCATTTGACATCAATCTTTCAAGGTTTATTCTAAAGCATGTAAATAAAACTTGAAAGACAAGGGATTCATACATCCAAAATAAAATCAGCCCCTAATGGGTTGAAAAATTCCAACAAAACTAACTTTTCTTGGACTTTTGAAGCAAGTTTTCCACATAACCGGCTCTAGATGACATTGTTGGGTTTGTTGCAAGTTTATCAAAGAAAGTTTAACCGTTTAAACAAAAACGCAGTGGATATAAAGTGATATAAAACTTGTTTTAGTTGCTGAAAATAAACCATTTATTAATCAACATAACAAACCCAAGAACAAGGATCATGTATATGTGAAAAGAAATGCTATCCAACATAAACAACCATAGGGTGTTCTTAGAATACAACCTTTCTAAGAACAAGAAGATGAGGTGGATGTTAGATGAAGATGATGATGTTCTTGAATGGAAGTGCAGGATCGGGTTTGTCACTTAACACTTGGATTTCTCTCAAACTCACTTATATTACACTCAAATCAGATGAAGTAGAATCTCTCCTAAGAGTTGATAATAATATAATAAGTAGCAAAGAACACAAGGAAATAATTTTTAAGGCATTTGTATATATTACTTCTCAACTCAAAGTATTACAAGACTCTTACAAGCATGAAACATGAGTTACAATGAGAAACTATATATAATAGATCCTACAGTCGGATATACTTTGATACCAGCTGGAAACCTAAGACTAAAGCACATAATACAATGCTAAATTTAAGGTATCTTAGATAAAGTATTATCTAAGATATGGTAGTCATGAAATGTCCATGACTTACCTTTTGTCACCAACTAAAGTTGGCAAGTGTACTAACTGATAAAGGTTAATAGTGGAATAAAGTATGGTCAACTACATGGCTTTTGAGAAAACGCCATGCAGTATCTCAGAGGTCTGCAGCGGAGTGTCAAGGAGACCATACTTATGTCCACTGGATAATAGTAGTGTCTTCCGAAGGTAAGTTGGCTTCGGAAGAACAAGTTCTTCCAAAGCCACTTATACTTCGGAAAAGGCTTCTGTACTTCCGAGGCTTGAGGACTTCTTTCATACTTCAAAAGTTGACTTCTCATCTTTCACTCTAAGTCTTGATCTTCGGAAGTGACTACTTTGTCTTCAAAAAATGGAGTTTTCCTTTGGAAGTTGGTCTTACACTTTGTCTTCGGAAGAGCTCCTTTTTCCTTCGGAAGTTCCACACTTAGCTTCGGAAGTCCTTTATTAGTTGCACCAAAATAGTCTAAGTGATTTGGTTTTGGTTGCACCAGCCTTTCTAGATCCAACAAACTCCCCCTAGGCTGATGCTACCAAAACCTCACTTGTTTCTGCTTCTCAAAGCTTTCAAGACCAGGGACAGAAGATATTTGTCTGTTTCCTTGTTCTTCCCTGAAGTGGTTCTGAGAAGCTTGTACAAGTCATTAATGGATAGGAGATCCAGTCTTTCACTCAGAATGACATGTACCCTTTGTTGTGCCCCCTTGAAAAGAGTTAGTTAACGAGAGTTATAGTCATACTCCCATCTAACTATGGATTCAAGTTCAGGACCCTCAATCATTTGTAGAAAGGCTTTGACTTTGGTTGTTGATCCCTTCCTTTTCTCCTCCTCTCTCAGTTTCAACTCTTCTTCAACCTTGGTCCTAAAAGTTAGCTCGGCCATATGAAGACTGCCCAGATGAATTCTGATATGAGCAGCTACTTCAGAGTTGGAGGGGTTGGAGAATGGCTTCTCTGCTAACTCAGCAATATCAAATCTGCTTAAGTGTAGCAGAGATGAGGCATTTAGCCTGTTGAGCTCTCTACTCTCTCTTTCAACAACAAAGTTGTGAGAAGAGTCTTCGAACCTCCACTGAATGATCTTCTTCCTAGGCACAAGGGGTTGTCTTGGCACCCGGTCACCTTTCTTGGTATCCAGCAGAGTCACCAGCCTTCTCCTTAGCTTCTTTTCTTCCTCATTCAAAGTATCTGAATTGAGGCCAAGGAGATTTGTAGCTTGGTCCAATGTTTCTCTGGGCAGATCAAGAAATTGATCTCTAGTGAGGGAACATGAGGATCCATCAACATAAGTCAATTTGACTGAATCCTCCTCACAGGAGATGTCGCTCAGGGTTGTGCAGTTGATGAGCTTTGTCTTGATTGCCTTGAACTCCTCTAAGGGGAGATGTTTAGAAGGTTGATGGGATGGTTTGAGAGGTTGTTGGGTAGGTTGTGGTGTTTGGGTTCTGGCTAGATGTTTGGGTTGGAGGATAGGTAGTTTAGGTGGTTGAGGTGAGGAGGTTGGTAAGGGTGATGGTGTAGGTTCAGGGGTGTAAGGTTCAGTGGTTGGTTTAGTTTTGATGGAGAATGGAAAAGGAATTGGTTCAGGTTGTGGTTGGGTTTGAGGTTAGGGTTGAGTAGTTGATTTGAAGATCATCCCCTGTCCCCTTCTGTACATCTCCCTTCTCTTCTCCGAGCGAATGTCAGCCTTTATGTCACTGACATGTCGCTGGAGGGTCTTTTCAGACATAGGACCCACCTGCCTGCCAGAGAAGCCATGAGCCCGGAGATAGTTTTTCATCTAGGCCTTTTCACCTATCTTCTTGGCAGCAGCTAGTCCTGCTTCCTCTTCCTTCTTCCTCTTCAACATCAGCTTTTCCTTGGCAGCTTTCTTTCTCTCTTTCTCCATTTGATCTTGCTCTTTGTTGAAAAGCCATAAGATTGTATCATTGTTGTGTGGAGATAGTTCTTCTAGAGAGAAACCCCTGGAGGTTAGGAAAGTTATCCTTTACCTCCTCAGCTGCTGATCAGCTTCTCTTTCATTCCTCTCCCTTTCTTCCTCTAAGGCCAACCTTGCTGCTTCTTCGTTTTGCTGTTTTTGTAGCAAAGTTGCCTTTTCCAACTCAACTAACTCCTCTAGTGGTAGCAGGAGTACATCTTCACTCACAGCTCCTAGATTTACAAGTCTGTCAATGATTTCCACCCTTCTTCTATTGTTGGCCGCCTCCTGGTTAGCTGCAGCTGCTTTGCTACTGGCAGCTAGCAGTTTTCCAGTTGGAAGTCTACCTTTTCTTTTCAGCTTTTCTAACCTTTCTTCCTCCTGAAGCTCTTCCTTAGTCATCTTCCTCTTTCCTTTGATGTCTTTGGAAGTGCTAGACTTTGGGGGTTCTTAGATGGAAGGTTCAGGTTGAGTGGTGGAAATGGGAGCTGGAGTTAATGCTGATGTTTCAGCTAGGGGTTGGGTGAGAAAATCCTCCCTATTAACCTCAGATGCAAGTTCTAGGATTGCATCTGTGACTATTAGATCATCGGATAAAGAGAATAGTCCTTCCGCAGCTGCAATCTCAGCTTCGAAAGATTGAAATTGTTCTTCCGAGGCTTTGACTTGTGCTTCGGAAGTCTGTGTGAATGCACTATCTCTCCCAACTGTCTCAGTTGCTTGGCCATCAGTCCTTGTTTCCCCTTAGAAGTTAATCTCAGGTTCCACTTGGACCTTAGGTTGACCAACTTCCTCAATAGTGGTAGAAGGTGCATTTAACCTCTGAAGCTCTTGAGCTCCAAAGTAAATCACAGACAAGTCAGGACTTGGCTGTTCAATGAGAGATTCTAACAGGAACTTGTTGAAGAACCTGTTGAGATCTTGGAGCATCCTTTGATCCACTTGAATTACAACTGGAGGAGGCTTAGAAAAAAACTGAAGCTTGTTGCATAGGGTATCTTGAACTTAAAGAAGTAAGAGCTTGACTTTGTGGTTCCTCTTGTCTTTGGCTTTGTCCCTGAACACTCTCCCCCTTTTTGGTAGCATCATCTTGAGAGCTTGATGAGCTGGAGGAAGAGGTCAATGAGACCTGAATTGGTACGTGCCTAACAGACCTCTCAACCTGTTTCTCAGCTAGTTTGGCCTTGAGATTTTCAATCTCAAGTTGCTGAGTGGCAGACCTATCCTCTAAAGTCCTAACCTTAGATTCAAGATTTGAGACTTTAGAAAGTAGGTCTTCAATGGTGAGTTGCAGTCTTCCCTCATCTTCTTTTGAAGAATCACGAGGAGATAAGGTAACATACCTAGTATGTTCATCCTCACCACCAGATGTGGTTTCTTGGCGCCCTGGTTTCCCTTGCTCAATGATGTCTCTTTCAGAGTCATCAAAGGGCATGGTTAATGTAGGTTCAGTCTCAGTAATGTTACCTTTGTCCTGAGGGTCCATTGAGGCTTCTTCAGTAGTGGCAGGTGAATCTACATGAGTCCCCTCCACATCAGTGGGACTCACCTCAGTAAAGGCTTGCTGATGGGGTCTAGAGATAAGAGATCCTGGGCTCTGTTGATCCTTGAGAGGGTGTTGTGGATCAACTTCATTGCCCTAAAGAGACATAATCTCTTCATCAGCTCCTACTAGTAGGTTAGTAAAGGATATAGAGGTAAAGCCTAATGACCCGGGACTTTGATCAATGTCTAAAGACATTGAGCCTATGGTGGGGCTGTCCCTTTTTGGCTGCTCAGGGGAGTATAATGACTCTCCCTGAGGGTTTTCAGCTTGGGTTTCGGGCTCATGGGTCTGAGACTGAGGACACTCAAAACCCATATTGAGGTCAATTGTGAAGGATGGTTGGACCTCAGGCTGAGTGGGAGCCCATTGTTCCACTCTAGCCTTTTTGGATAGAACAGGAGGAGCTTATTCAGTCAGAAAAGATTGAACAAGGGTTCGTTTGGGGTGTCTTAGATAAGTGATAGTGATGGGGTGAGATGGTAGATTTGGCAATGTGAGGGTAGTTGCTGGTGTGGGTTCATCACCTGTGGAGTTAACAGGGATGTCACCAGGAGCCATTGGCTCAGTCATACCTGGAAGAAGTGCCGTATATCTTTCGGTGAAGTTGGTGGACACTCTCTTCAAAGTCTTGAAGATGGTCGGCCTCATTTGAGGAACAATCAGAGCAGCTGCACAGACAAGCTTACTCTGGTCCAGCTCACAATTGATTATGTGCTGAAAAAACCTGGGATACATGAAGAATGTGTCCCGTTGAAGGTTTCCCATAAGATTGGTCAGCACAAATCTTGAGTAGTTAAAGCGGAGGCTTCTCACCAAACCATGAACTAAGCACCCAAGTTCATATGGGATTTGATCCCATCCCCCAGATTTGTTGGACAAGCAATGAAGAACTACATGCAGCAGGAACTTTCAGTTGTAAGAGAAGTTAATATTGTAAACCATTGACCTGCTTACATCTCCACCATATCCCATTTGGATATAGGTGTTGTCCAAATCTGCCTTGGGGAACTCTGTAGGAGCGCCCTCATCCTGAAGCTCGAGATGCTCCCTGATGAGTTGTTCAGAAATGACCAACTCCTGGCCACAGATGCTCGATCTTATTACACGAACCCCATTTAGGGTTTCAATATGACTATTTGCCCAAAATTCAGCCATATGATTTGAGTAAACCGTGGGGTTAATAGTCAGGGCAGTGTAATAAGATGATTGGGTTAGAAAGGAGATGATATCTGAGAAGTCGACATCCCTTGAAGAATCAAGAAGTGTGACTTGGTTGTGCCGAGGGTTTAGTGCCATTTGAGAAAGTTGCAGGAAGATAGTTCGGAATTGGGTGAATTGGGGATGAAGGAATCTTTTAGGGTAGTAAATTTGGTAAAAAGATGAAAGTGATTAGCCGAAGTTATTTAAATGGGTGAAACGGCGGTTTAAGGGGTTTGGATAAGATGATGGGACGTTTCAATGGAGGGTATGAGAGGGGCGGTAAGGTTTAGTCCATTTAAATAATCCGACATCATTAACAAAATCTTTAATTTTTACAGAGTGGGGCCCAAAAGATTTCTGTTACACAGTAAAGTCTTTCTTCCGAGTATAAAGCATTTCCAAAGGTAATGTTCTTCCGAAGGCAAATTTACTTCCGAAGGTAAATTTTTTATTTCCGAGAGTATATGTTAATTCCTCTTCGGAAGAATTTATACTTAGAGAAAATTTCAGAGAAAGACCATTTGTAACAGGGCTTAGATTGTTTTGACACAAAACTTTACACATTAAAAGGTTTTCAAATGAGATAGACTAATCAAGGTTTATCATCCCAATAGATGTAATGAGATATTTGAATCTTTGTTCATCAAAGGCTTTGGTGAACAAGTCAGCATATTGTTCATTTGAGTCAACTTTGATTAGCTTGATTAGATTTTTCTCATGAATATCTCTAATGAATTGGTACCTGATATCAATGTGCTTAGTCTTGGAGTGCTTCACTGGATTTTCAGTAATGGAGATAGCACTGTTGTCAATGTGGATAGGAGTGCTCCTTAAATTAAATCCGTAGTCTATCATCTGGTTCTGAATCCATAGCAGCTAAGCACAGCAACTAGCAGCAGCAATGTATTCAGCTTCAGCAGTTGATGTAGAGACACATGATTGCTTCTTGCATTGCCATGAGATGATCCTTGCACCAAGAAATTGTCATCCACCGGATGTTGATTTCTTGTTGATATTGCAGCCACCATAATCACTGTTAGAGTAACCATAGAGATTGAAATCACTATTCCTTGGATACCAGAGACCTAGTTTAGGTGCTCCTTTGAGGTATCTGAGGATTCTCTTGGCAACAACTAGGTGAGACACCTTTGGAGCAGCCTGATATCTTGCACAAATACAAGTTGCAAACATGATATCTGGTCTACTTGCTGTGAGATACATCAGAGAACCAATAATTGCTCTATACTAATCTCAGAGTCAGGGCAGAGATTATGGTTTCTGGGTATAGGTGTTTTGGCTGCCTTACAATCTTTCATGTCAAATCTTTCTAAGATGTCATTGACATACTTAGATAGACTGATGAAAAACCCTTCCTTTATTTGCTTCACCTGAATTCCAAGGAAAAAGTCCATTTATCCCATGGAACTCATCTCAAACTTCTTCTTCATGATGCTCTCAAAGTCTTTACACATTTGGTCGTTTGAGGAACCAAATATGATGTCATCAACATAGACTTGAACGAGCAAGATGTCTTTCCCAGACTTCCTTATGAAAAGAGTCTTATCAATGGTACCTCTAGTGTAACCATTCTTCAGGAGAAACTGAGACAATGTCTCATACCATAGCCTAGGTGCTTGGTGCAGCCCATATAGAGCTTTATCCAATTTGCACACATAGTTGGGATGCTGTGGGTCTTCAAATCCTGGAGGTTGGCATACATAGACTTCCCTATCTATATCCCCATATAGAAAGGCACACTTGACATCAAGCTGGTAGATAGTGAAATTCTTGGATGCAGCATAAGCAAGGAAGATCCTAACTGCCTCAAGTCTTGCAACAGGTGCAAAGACATCAGTATAATCGATTCCTTCCTCTTGAGTGTATCCTTGAACCACCAGTCTTGCTTTGTTCTTGATGATCAAGCCTCTTTCATCTCTCTTATTTCTGAAAACCCATTTAGTGCCTATAGGTACTTGACCAGATGGTAGCGGACACAGGTTCCAAACCTTTTGTCTTTTGAATTGAAGCAGGTCCTCTTGCATTGATTCAACCGAGCTACTATCTTTCAAGGCATCTTCCACCTTCTTGGGTTCCATTTGGGATAAAAAACATGAGTACAAGCAGACATTCCCATTGTGAGTTTGTCCTCTTGTTCTCATACCTTCAGAGACTTCCCCTATGATATTCTCAGCTGGATGAGTGTTGTGAATCCTAAGTCTAGGAATTACCTCCAGTTGCAAAGATAGATCCAAATTGGACATATTTTGGTCAGGAGCTTGAACACTTGGTCCAGCTGCTGTTTCAAACTCATTCAATGAGGACTGATTGAATGAATGAGAAGCATCATCATCATTTGTTTGCTGTGAAGCAGCATTAACAGTTGCTTGTTCCTTCAAGATGTTGCTTCCATCAGCTTGGTGTTGTGCAGTGTCACCTGATGAAGTTTGAGTGTCAATAGGTGAACCGTTGGTTGAAGCTCCACTATTTCTTGAGATACATATACTGTCAGATCTGCCAATAGTGGGAGCTTGATTTGTTGCCGCTCTTGGAGAACTTGGAATATGTCTGGGAAGCTCAAACAGTTGGTCATCATCAGAATCACTTTGAGCACCTGTTCCAGCTGAAACATCCTCACAAGATGGTTTAGAATAGTTTGGAAACAATTCTAAATTAAAGATGTGATCAGGGCCATTCCCTCTAACACAAGGAGTGTGCTCATTAACTACAATGTTGAAAGATTCCTTAAATTGTTGATTTTTAATGTTATAAACTCTATAAGCTTTAGAGTTAGAAGAATATCCAACAAAGATGGCATCATCTGACTTTTCAACAAATTTTGCCAAATTGTGTTTTGTGTTAAGTATGGTACACATGCTGCCAAAGGACCTTAGAAAGCCAATGAACGGTGGCATCTTGTTCCATAGGTCATAAGGGGTTTTTCCATGTGGCTTAACTACAAGAACCCTGTTCTGCACATAGCATGCAGTGCTGACTGCCTCTGCCCAGAATGTTAGAGGCAGCTATGAATCAGCTAACATAGTCCGAGCAGCCTTAGTAAGTGTCCTGTTCCTCCTCTCAGCAACATCATTTTGTTAAGGAGTTCTAGGGGCACTATATTGTCTGGAAATCCCTTTTGAGTTACAGAATGAGTCAAGAACGTGGTTCTTAAACTCAGTCCCTTGATCACTTCTAATTATTTTAACCTTGTGATCAATTTGATTTTATATTTTAAGAATAAAAGATTTTAAAGTTTTAGCAGTTTCATCTTTGGTTCTTAAAAAGAATACCCATGTAAACCTAGTAAAACTCAACAATCACAAGGCAATATGATTTTCTTCCAATGCCCATTATACTTGTGGGACCAAATAGATCCATGTGCAATAAGTGTAATGGAGTGGTGATGGAGTTAACAACTTTGGATTTATGAGATGCCCTGTGTTGCCTCCCTTTCAGGCATTCAACATAGTTATCTTTGCGGAAAAATTCCTTTTTAGGCAAACCATGTACCAAGTTATTTTTAGCCAATTTTTTCATTGTCTTAAAATTTACATGACACATTCGTTTATGCCATAGTGTTGACTCATCACCATCAACTTTGGAAAGAAAGCATGATACTTCACCCATTGGGGAAGCATTGTTCATATCCAGCTTGTACATATCCCCTTTCCTGGGAGATCTAAGAAGCACCAATTCCTGAGGAATTGTCATCTCGGGTTGAGGATAATGCACTCATGTTATGTGAAGAGCATTTGATGCTTTTGATCACAGAACTGAGAAACACATAACAGGTTGTGTTCAAGCTGTTTGACAAAGTGAACTTTGTCAACTTTTAATTTTCCGCCTCTGCCAGAAATATATCCTCCGGCCTCACCTCTAAACTAGACAGGACCTCCATCATAATGTTGAAATTGTTGAAGGAGAGGTCTGTTCACTGTCATGTGCCTGGAGCATCCACTATCCACAATCCAAACATTGTTATTCTTGTCATATGGATGTCCTTGAACATAAGATGAGATGATTAGTTTTGATTGGAAACCCAAGCCTTATTGGTCTTGGGTTCTTCCAATGATAGTGACATAATTGAACCAAAATTTATGCATGGGGGTTCAATGGATGTCTTTGAAGAAGAGGTTTGGGCTGCAGCATCTTCCTTGATCTTCCATTCCATCCTTTGGTTGATCATGGAGGATGAGCTTGTTGAAGCTTTTGCAGCTTGGCATTCTTCTGAAGCTTCTTACTTTTCGGAAGAAGCTTTCACCACCATTTCTTCCAAAGTAGTCTTCTTCTGGGATGGTTTCAAGGGGACTCTTTTATTCTTTTGAGTCTTGACAGCTTTAGCTTCCGAAGCCATTTTCCCTTCGGAAGAAGGACCTTCTTCCGAAAGCAACCTTGCTTCGGAAACGAGCTTTCCCTTTTTCATCACTTGAACCATTTGATATGGTCCAAATGAGAAACCTTCCCTGACTCCTTTCTTTTTAACATTATTTGCATAATGTGTGCTAGTAGGATTGTAGTAACAATCTTTGGCCATGTGGTTTTACAGACCACACATTATGCATGCAATGTTAATCTTTTGGGAATTTGAGGATTGCTGTTTCTTGTTCTTTTTCTCTTCATCAACAACCTTTCCCTTTATCTTCTGACCCTTTGGTAGAACAAGAGTGCTGATACTACACTCTTTTCCTGAACCAGAGTTTCCTACCACATGGAATCCAACTGAGATGAATACACCCTTTTGCTTTGTGTCTATCTTCAGCTTAGACTCAGCCACTTTCTTGGCAGTTTTTCTGGCTGCCTTAGCTCTGCTTCTTCTGGCTTTGGTGGTCAGGGGTTGATCATCACTGGTAGGAGTGGGTAAAATTACCTGGTTCTTCCCTGTGATGGTCTACATGGTTGCATCACTCTTTGACTCATGTGAAGGTGGGTCAACAGATGGAACCTCTTGCTCTTCAGTACCACACCTTGGTTGTCTTATATACTCATAAGAGTGTAGTGGAGCAATTTCATTGGTTCCCAACCCGCCTTTGTTTTGGTAACAAAGTTTTGAGTGGGAGGATGATGCAAGAATGGCTTGGAAGTTTTACTCAGATATAGCATACTTCCTGGCTTGAGCCTCAGCTGTGACAAGCTGGGCTTGAGCCTCAAACAATTTGGATATTAAATCCTTTATTTGAGTCTTATTGTTTGTGTGTTCATGTTTTAATAAGGACACAATTTTCTCCAACTCCTCAATTTTTCTTTGATAGTCAGATTCAACCCTTTAAAATTAGATTTTAAAACATTTAAAGACTTAATATCGGATTTAATCTCCATATTGTAGTCTTGATACAATTTAACCTTAGCAATACAAGCAGGAGTACAGAGATTTTCATATACCTTATTGTCATTTGTTCCGGCCATGAGTGCTTGAGCAAAAGTCACATCCTGTACCATGAAGCTTCAGTCAACTTCTTGAGCCATTGCAGTTGTCTCTGTTGACTTTCCAGTGGGCTTTGGTGTAGAGGGATGTGTGGAGGCCTGTGGGGTTCCCAGATTAGACTTGGGAGCCTTGCATTCCCTTGCAAAATGACCAAGTTGGTTACAGTTTTAACATTTGGCTTTGGTTTTGTCAAACCCAAATTTGCTGTTGATTAGGTTCTTGGGAAATTGCCTTCCAGTTCTCTTAAAGAACTTCTTTGCTCTATAGGTTAATAGAGCCATTTGTTGGACCATGTCCACGTATTCCACGTGATCTGGGCTGAAGCACTCTAGATCATCAAAGCAATATTGATAATCATTTGAGTGTCCACTTCGTGAGACAAAAGCACAGCTGTCCTGAAAGGAGCTTTGCTGAGCTTGTTGAGACCTTGGAGTCTCAGGAAATGTGATATATGGCCCAGAAGAACATGATGATTGTTGGGTGTAAGTCAGGTACTGTTAAGGTTGGGAGGGTCCTGAGCCTTTAGCAACCATTAAAGCGTTGCTAGCAAGAAGACTCAAGGGTCTGCTTGACTGATGACCTCTCTTATTCTCCATTTCCAAACGGTATCCATCAAGGATGCCATAGAGTTCGGTCATGGTGAGTGTGTTCAGGTTTTCTGTTCTTTTGATAGAGAAACAGTAGAACGTCCACTCATTGGGGAGTGCACTCATGAACTTTCTTGTGAGATCTCTAAGTTCAAGAGCAATTCCCACAGACTGAAGGGAAGAAATGAGATCCATGTACCTAAAGTATTGCTGGCTGAGAGTCTCTCCAGCAATGTAGGTGAAGTTTTCGAACTACTGCTTCAGTGAGTCCTTCTTGGAGTCATTTGAGCTGGAGTACATGTGAGCAAGTGCATCAAATAGTTCTTTGGCTGACTTGCAATGCTCAAACCCCACCATGATGGAGTTGGGAATTGCAGTCATGAGAACAGTCATAGCATTGCTGTCAATGTCCAGCTTCTTCCGGTCCACATCAGAATAGTCTTTTTTAGCTTTCTCTATCATGGCACCGTTTCCACCAGCCACCTTTGGCTTATACGGGCCATTGACAATAGATTGCCACATCTTGCTGTCTTCATAACTGATGAAGCCTTCCATTCGTCTGCTCCATGACCTGAAGTTTTCAGGGGTGATGATGGGTGTTTTAGTCATCGTCCCCATCTCTACTTCAGACTTGTTGAGGGCCATTTTGAGTGTGGTGTAAGGAGGAGTGAAAAACAGGTTGATTAGGATGGTAAGATCTCACAATCAAGAGCCTAAAAAGGTCTGATACCAATTGCAGGATCGGGTTTGTCACTTAACACTTGGATTTCTCTCAAACTCACTTATATTACACTCACATCAGATGAAGTAGAATCTCTCCTAAGAGTTGATAATAATATAATAAGTAGCAAAGAACACAAGAAAATAATTTTCAAGGCACTTGTATATATTACTTCTCAACTCAAAGTATTACAAGACTCTTACAAGCATGAAACATGAGTTACAATGAGAAACTATATATACTAGATCCTACAGCCGGATATACTTTGTTACCAGCTGGAAACCTAAGACTAAAGCATATACTACAATGCTAAAGTTAAGGTATCTTAGATAAAGTATGTAAGGATTCCTTAAGTCTGATGCAACCCAAAACATCCAAAGTGTCTCTGCAACATGCACTAAGTACTGAAGTATAGAATGCTTTGGAAGTTTTACACAATGCACTAGAAAATACTCTAAGTGTAAAATCTTCCGAAGCCAAGACCAATATCTTCCGAAGCCAAACATGAAGTCTTCCGAAGCCTCAGAGACAAAGTCTTTCGAAGCTTCAACCTATGAAGACAGATTTCTTCCGAAGACTTTAGTACACATGCTTTATCTGATGTACTGTTCCATAAAGCACCTTTCCGCTGCATCTCTGTAAAGTCACCAACTTACATGAGTTGGTGAAAAGGTCCATGCTTTTGGTAACTGTACATTGAGGTCTTGAGTCTGTAACTTTCTACTTTATGCACTTTATCCTTTTTGTAATGTATAAGGATGTGAGCTATGGCATGTCATAGTCACAAGGTCAAAAGGCAGATATGCCTTTTGATCCTACAATTGATTTTGTTAGTGTCTAGTCAATTGTATCCAGCTGGCTTTCAAAGTATAGCCGGTTGTAGGTTGTAGTATTAGTATTCCAAGTTCTTGTATCTTTCTTCATGCTTTGTAACACTTGTAAAAGAACTTGAGAAAGCAATATACTGCCTCCTTGAAACCTAACTCTCTTGTTCTGTCTCTTTACTTTACTTGTGTTCTTTGTATCACCTTGGTTAATCCAGTTCACTGTTTGATTAAAGTTTAGTTGCTCTCCTCATTGTGTTGTTGTGTTGTAATTGTGTTCAAGCCCTTAAACGATCCTGCAATTGGTATCAGAGCATCCCAGGCTCTTGATATAAGATCTCACCATCTTTAGATCCCTCACACACACAAACTAAACTCTCCAAATGGCATCCATCTCAAAGACTGATATGGAGACTGGAACCATGAACAAATCCCCACTGATCACTCTTGATGATTTTGACACCTGGTGTATGATAATGGAAGGTTTCATCAGGTCTCTTGATTCAAGAATGTGGGAATCTGTTGAGAATGGACCTTTCATACCCAGCACCCCCTCTGCTACTGGTGCTGGTATGATTCAAAAAGATGTGGCCAACTACTCAGATGAAGATAGAAAAAGAGTAGAGATTGATAGGAAGGCCATGACTGCTCTTCAGACTGCTCTCCCAAACTCTGTATACAGAGGTTTTAAGAAGTGCAAAACAGCTAAACAGCTGTGGGATGCACTGAAGCTGATGTATGAAGGCTCCTCTGAAGCCAAGGAGAACAAGAAGGATCTTCTGAAGTAGCAGTTTGAAAACTTCACCTTCAAAGCAGGTGAAACCATGACTCAACAATACTTCAGGTATGTTGAGATAGTGGATACCCTAGTGGATGGAGGAGTTCCTCTTGAGAACAGGGACATTGTAAGGAAGTTCATGTCCTCACTTCCTAGGTAATGGACACACTATTGTGTGGTGATCAAGAGGACTGAGAACCTTAAAACTCTTACTCTGACCGAGTTGTATGTGATTCTCAGTGGATACCAGATGGAGATGAACATGCAAGGTTCATCTGGCAACTCCAACAATCAAATGGGTTCAGCCCTTCATGTGGTTGAAAGGGACAGCATAGAACCCCAACATCATCTCATATGCTACCCTGACAACTCACAAAAGGGTCCTTTCATCACCTTCCCGGAGACACCAAGGGAGAACTTTACTCAAGGAAGCCCATTCCAAGAGACAAGTTCTTCTCAAGCCTTTGTGTCTACTGATGAAAGCTGTAGAAACTCTCTCTTCACTCTTGAAGACCTGGACTGTATCCATCAAGATGACCTGGAATACATGGAGATAGTTCAGCAGATGGCTCTCCTCACTCACAGAGCCAAGAAGTTCTACAAGAGAACAGGAAGAAGGTTTCCAAGCAATGCTACCAGTGGAAAGTTTGGGCTGGATAAAAGCAAAGTCAAGTGTTACAACTGTAACCTTATGGGCCACTTTGCTAGGGAGTGTAAGGCACCTAAAACAAATGGGGGCCAAACACAACCCAGACCAAACTACACTGACAAAGCCCCTCAGAATGAGAAGCCAAAGCAACATACTGCTGTTGCTGTTGAAGAGGGAGGCTTTGACTGGAGTTTTCAGGTGGAAGATGCTTCTCCAAACCAAGCACTGATGGCTGACCATGATGAAGCCAAGGTATTGGAACATCTCTGTACTCCTGAATGCATTGCTAAAGTAAATAGATACAGGTCCTACAACTTAGAGATGAGATCTGATCTTCAGTCATTAAACATATTAAAATCTGATTTTAGAAAGTCTGAAAATGATTACAAGTTAAAGATAGAGGACTTGGAGAAAACCATTTCAGTACTAAAACATGAACATACAGATTTTAGAACTCAGATCCAAGATCTCATAACTAAGTTGACTAAGTGCCAGGCTGAGCTTGTGATCAGCAAAGCCAAGGCAGAGAAGAGTGTTCTTGAAGAAGAGACCTTCAAGAACATGATATCCTCATCCCTGCACAACAAAGTGTGCTATCAAAATAGACAGGGACTGGGATCAAATGAGATAGCTCCTCCACACACAATCTTGTCTGTAAGATCTCCTAGGTGTGTAACTTGTGAAGATGAGCTTCCTCTCATAGATCCTATAAGTGAGGAGGATGAAGAAGTGATAGTGAAGAATTCCTCTGAGAAGAGTGAAGAAGTGAAGATCATGTTAGGTTGGACTCACTTTAGTATAGATGTTTACTTTACATTGTAATAGGACTTGTGTTAGTTTCATTTTGTATTTTGTTAGTTATTAGCAGTTTTGGCAGTCCAGCAAAACTGTGAGCGAATCTATAGTTTCGCTCACAAATTGCTGTTTTGGTTCACCCGGCGAACTTGTGTTCTGCCGGGCGAAACTATAGTTTCGGCGTGACAGTTTCGCTGGTAGCGAAACTGTCAGCAAAACTATGACTGCTATATATACTATTGTCATTTCATTTTGCATGATAAGTTTGCAAAACCCTAAACGTGGAATTCTGTTGCAAACTATCATTCTCAAGCAGTTACTTCATTGAAATACAATTGTGCTTATTGTTATTGAGTGAGTTTGTTCATTTGAATATCAATTATGTCTTGATTCATCATATTCATCTCTCAATTGTTTGTTATTTGGTTTGTGTACTTGATATTGATCAAATTATCCTATCAATTGTACTGTTCATCGATCACATGGACCAACAATTTGGTATCAGAGCCTTAGTGCTCTTGATTTGTTGAGTTTTGGTGGTTTTGGTCAATATCTAGTTTCAATCAATTTTCATTGGATTATCAGCTGTTTTTGGGATGGAAATTGATTGAATTATGCTTGTTCTTCATTGAGGAAGATTCTACAATCATCAGATCTCAAATTCATTGAGTTTTGGATCATTTCAGATTGATTTTAAGGTGAAAAAGGGTTTTCATATCGACCAGCGAAATTACTGTTCTTACAGCGAAACTGTCATCTTCATTCAGAGAAATTATGAGTTATTTTGGATCTGAGGTTGTTTTCTAGAGTTTCAGTGAAAGCATTTCTTTGAACGAAAGTTCAGTAGTGTTTTTGACCAATTATCAAGCGAAAGTGCTGCCGAATCTATTTCTGAACGAAAGTTCAAGCTTGTTTCCTGCGAAATTAGCAGCGAAACTAAGCAATTGTTGTCTCTGATTCAAGCGAAAGTGCTGCTGAAATTGCAAGAGAAAGTGTCTGTGTTTGCGAAAGTGTCTGCGATAGTATTGTTTCAGCGAAACTGTTAAGCAAGTCAGCTTTCTCAGCGAATTTGTTAGCGAATTTGTCAGCGAATTTACTAGCGAAATTATCAATTTTTCTGCGAAAATATCATGTCGAAATTAACTACTCTCACACTTGCGGATCTTGAAAGTGTTGCTCCTAATAGACCTCCAAGACTCATTAATGGAGATAATTTTGAAGATTGGAAGAGATGTCTCAAAGCTTTCTTTTTCTACACAGATCATAATCAATGGGAATCGATTATTTCAGGTCCTCATATACCTACGGTTACAGTTGGTGATGTCGTTTCACAGAACAAAGATCCATCTTCTTATACTGAAAGAGATTTGAAACTAATTGATCGTGATCAAAAAGCATTTGGTGCTCTAACTCTCTGCTTGGCTCCTGACATCTACAATCGGTTTGCAGAGCATAAAAATGCTAAATCTCTTTATGATGCTCTCTGTGAATTCTTTGATACGAATGCAGATCTGGTGAAAGACAAAAGCATTCAAGCTGAAAAGGAGTTCAATTCTTTTGTAGGATACAAGAATGAAAGTTTGACAGATCTCACAAATCGTTTGTTAACTGTCTCAAGCACTCTGAAGAAGTATGATGAAAGACTCTCCAACAGTGAACAAGTTAACAGGCTTCTCGATTCTCTTCCACCACAGTGGAGTCTTCAAGTGAGGATGCTCAAACAAGAAAGAGGTTTTACAGATTATAAGCTGATGGATATCATTAACAAGTTGAAATCTTTTGAGTTGGATATGAAAAGAAGAGAATTTAACCAGACTATGATGCCCACACCTGGTTTCTCTCAAAATGCTGCTTTGTTGTCTTCCGCTGCAAACTCTCACATTCAAAATCCAATTCAAGGAGGGAGCAATACAAGTAATTTCTCAAGTGGTAGTAATCATGTTGGAAAGGAATTGGGAAATTCTAAGGTGAATGCTGAAACTACTATTCCATCTGAAACAATGGCTCTTTTTGGAATGTTTGTTCAGAGTTATGAAGCTCTTGTTGCTGGTGAATTGAAAGGTAAAGGAATGACTATGGAGGATATGTATCAGGTTGATCCTGATGATTTAGAAGAAACTGACATTCAATGGTGTCACACCCCCGCTAAAAGCGGAAACACGGGGATGTAACGAGACCGGGATCGTCATAACACATGGTAAGCGATAGAGAGCAATATAAATAAATGATGACATGCGTGTCATGACGACACCCGACAACAAGGGGACTTGTGTCGTGTTTAGTCAATGTCCACAACACATAGCCATAAGCAACATGATAAAGATAACGCATATACACGTATGGTGAAAATGTAAATGTTAATTCCCACAACCCGGGAACAAGTTTCAAAAGTTGATAATTGTTTACATGCGATAACATTGTTCAAAAAGATCGTTTAACAAAACATGAGCTAAGTCCCAAAAATGCATCCTAGGGTCTCCACTAAGGCAGCACACCTAGATTCCTGGACTTGCATGTTCACCTGAAAAGATATGCTTAAAACGATCAACAAAATTGTTGGTGAGCTCGCAGGTTTATGTAATAAAAATGTAAGTGATGCTGTAATATATAAGCGCGTCGGAATACCGTGAATACAGTTATTACACAAGTAAATATCACATGACATGAGCTTTGCAACCAAACCTAGCGACGTACACAAAGAAATTGTCGGCATATATTCACCCAAGGGCCCGTTCCTGGCCACTGATGGTACCAACTAGTATACCATCGAACGAGGGTGGGGGTGTCAACCCAGTAGTACTACCAATACCTAACCGTCGGTTCCCACACTGGAATTAAATAGTTGCAAAGATAGAACCACACAGCAGACCCAAGCATGTATCAAATAGTACTTGCAACACAGTATCACGTTGATTCCTTGTATGTAAAATGTATGTAAGTTGTACAGCATAAAAATGTGTAAGCATACTTTTCCCCCAATTTGTAAATGATTGAAATATTGTATAAGCGTAAAAAAAGGGGCCACGAAACTCACTTGTTAGGTGGTAAGTATGTATGAGCGATGTATCCCAAATGTTGAATGCAAATAAATAGTCAAACACCTATTGACAGTTATTGTATAGCATTAATGATATGATATATGTATAAGCGCGCAATAATGATGGGTCGGTTCGGGTCGTATCGGATGGGTCGCGTACAACACACACAGACTGACACGCGTACTAGATCTTATGTAGATCCAAGTGCAAGACATTGTCGCCACTAATGATGATGTTTAAACAAAAGTATCGTTATTTATTGAAGAAGCATTGAATAAGTGTCAATAGTTATAAGTCGATTTAGTCGTTTGTAAAGCGTTAGTTTAATTTGCCCAAAATAGTTTCTGTGCCCTTTCTCGCGTTGACATTAATCTTTGTGGCCAAACAATGGCATTATTGTGTTAGTGTTACCTCGACACCACACGACATACTCACGCCACGCACAAGGGGTCAAACACAACAATTTCAGTCGCATAACAAGGTCAGACGCACGACTCAACCTCCATTCGTGCGAATCAACCCTCAATCGTGCGAATCAGCTTCATTCGTACGATTGAGCCTTCATTCGTATGATTGGTCTTCAGTCGTACCACACAACACCCAATCGCACGACTCAACTTCCATGCGCACGAATCAACCTTCAGTCGTGCGAATTAGCTACTTTCGTACGACTGAACCTTCATTCGTGCGATTGGACTCCAGTCGTGCGAATCGCATTCATTCGCACACATTCACTCAGTCGCACAACTCAGTCGCACGACATGCCTAGTCGCACAACTCAGTCGCGCGATTGACTCAGACGCATGATCCAGTCGCACGACCCACTCAGTCGCACGGCTCAATCGCATAGATGACCCAGTCGCCTGATCTGCAGAATCGCGACTGTGGTCGGGAGGAGCAGCCCCCGAGCTACTCTAAACACGGGTTTTACACCACAAGGACCTCCAGAAACACTCAACAAACATACACAAGCATAAAACACAAGCAAAGAGACCTCACACGCACCCATACGACCTTGTGTGTTCGGGTTGAACCCGAACACCCGAAACCCTAGTTTGGACAGCCGTGAAAAGGCTCAAAAATGGACAACCAAAGACGACTACCTGCTAAGGAGGGGTAGTCTAAGCTGTAGACGGTGACAAGACGAAGAAAACGAGACCTCTCGGGTCGGATTTGGTGCTAAGATGGAGATTTGGTGTGTGAAAGAGATGAAGATGAAGAAGATGATGAAATGGGGGATTAGGGCTGGAAATGGGGTATTTATACCCAGCCCAAGTTTCCAAAATTACAAGTTTAGTCCCTGCACTTAACCCCCGAGTTTTCCCAAATTTTGTTCGGTTGAAAAAACGACTTCGTTAGGTTTTTATATTAATTGTAAAAGTTCATTTAATGTTATTATGACTTAAGAAATGGTTATATTAAAACATTTATTATATTTATAAAATGATATATTTAACGTTTTCGAAAATGAAAGTTTTAAAAGTCTTTTTAAGGTCTTCACACGGTTTTTAACGAATGCACACACAACGATAATATTGCACACATGATATCCACATAAAGAGTCAAATAATGATGAGGAATGACCAAGTATAGAATAGATGACGGACAAACACGTCAATTGACGGACCTTAAAGTGACGGATGTCACAGTATCCCCCAGTTGAGAGAATTTCGTCCCGAAATTCAGCTGGAGTTAGGTCCAAGAGTGTCATCCTCGAAAAGATGTGGATATTTGAGTTTCATCTGATCTTCACGTTCCCATGTAAACTCTGGCCCTCGTTTTGAATTCCACCTTACGCGAACAATAGGTATCCTACTGCGCTTCAGTTGCTTGACCTTTCGATCCATGATCTCAATGGGTTCTTCAACAAAATGAAGCTTGTCATCAATCTTGATTTCCTCGATTGGCACGTGAAGGGATTCATCGGCCAAACACTTCTTGAGGTTTGACACGTGAAAAGTATCATGTACACCGCTAAGCTCTTGTGGCAACCTTAACGGTAAGCCACTGGACCGATCCTTTCAGTGATCTCAAATGGTCCAACGTATCTTGGGGCTAACTTCCCTTTCTTTCCGAATCGAACGACTCCTTTCCAAGGGGAAACTTTGAGTAACACACGATCCCCAACATTGAATTCTAGAGGCTTCCGACGATTGTCGGCATAGCTCTTTTGGCGATCTCGCGCGGCTTTGAGTCGGTCTTTGATTTGGAAAATCTTGTCTGTTGTTTCTTGGATGATCTCTGGGCCTGTCAGTTGACTTTCACCAATTTCGGCCCAACAAACGGGAGATCTGCATTTCCTTCCATACAACGCTTCAAATGGAGCACATCCAATGCTTGTATGGTAGCTATTGTTGTAGGAGAACTCAATCAACGGCAAATGAGCATCCCAACTACCACCAAAATCGATTACACACGCTCTTAACATGTCCTCTAGCGTCTGTATAGTGCGTTCACTTTGGCCATCTGTTTGAGGGTGATAGGCTGTACTCATGTCTAACCGAGTACCCATCGCTTTCTGTAGCGTCTGCCAAAATCGTGAAGTGAATCGGCTATCACGGTCGGATATGATTGACACCGGCACCCCGTGCCGTGTCACGACCTCTTTGATGTACAATCTCGCCAACTTATCCATCTTGTAATCTTCTCGGATAAGCAAGAAATGTGCGGACTTCGTCATTCGATCAATAATGACCCATATCGAGTCATGACCGCTGTTCGTCCTAGGGAGTTTGGTGATGAAATCCATAGCTATGTTCTCCCATTTCCACTCGGGAATTTCAGGTTGCTGTAATAATCCCGATGGCTTCTGATGTTCAGCTTTGACTTTCGAACACGTCAAACATTGACTGACGTATAAGGCAATGTCTTTCTTCATGCCTGGCCACCAGTACAGATCCTTAAGATCATGATACATCTTGTCTGCACCAGGATGAATAGAATATCGCGTCTTGTGGGCTTCATCCATGACTAAGGTTCGAACACCTCCCCATTTGGGTACCCATATGCGATCCATGAAGTACTGAATACCGTCATCCTTGCGAATCATCTGTTTATCTAACCCCCGGAATTCTTCTCCCGCAAGGTTTTCTTCTTTCAATGCCTCACCTTGTGCAATTTGAATCTGAGCTTTCAAGTTGGTTTGGATGGTCAAACCCAATGCTCGTGCACGCAGTGGTTTCACACGTTCTTTACGGCTTAAGGCATCAGCCACCACGTTAGCTTTCCCCGGATGATACCGGATTTCACAATCGTAGTCGCTAAGAAGCTCTACCCAACGTCGTTGGCGCATGTTGAGTTCCTTCTGATCCAGAATGTGTTGAAGGCTCTTATGATCGGTGAAGATGATGCATTTGGTGCCATACAAGTAATGCCTCCAAATTTTGAGTGCAAATACTACAGCGCCCAACTCAAGATCATGAGTGGTGTAGTTCTTTTCGTGCACTTTAAGTTGTCGCGAAGCGTAGGCAATCACCTTATCTTCTGCATCAATACACATCCCAATCCTTGATGTGACGCATCGCAGTAAACCACAAAATCATCTGTTCCGTCTGGGAGAGACAGTATAGGCGCGTTGCACAACTTCTCTTTCAACGTTTGGAACGCTTGCTCTTGTGCAAATCCCCAGTCAAACTTCTTGTCTTTCTGAGTAAGCAGGGTCAACGGTTGCGCGATCTTTGAGAAATTCGCGATGAAGCGACGATAATAACCGGCCAATCCTAAGAATTGCCGTATCTCTGATGGTGTCTGGGGCGTATCCCATTTCTTCACCGCTTCGATCTTGCCGGGATCTACGTGAATCCCGTCCTCATTGACCACATGACCCAAAAACTTTACTTCCCGCAACCAAAACTCACACTTTGAGAACTTGGCGAAAAGTTTCTCTTCCGTAGTAGCTCCAGAATAGCCCGAAGATGTTCTACATGATCCTCTTTTGATCGGGAATAGATAAGTATATCGTCTATGAACACGATCACGAACTTATCCAAGTATGGTTTGCACACCCGATTCATTAGATCCATGAACACAGCTGGTGCGTTAGTCAATCCGAACGGCATGACCAAGAACTCATAATGCCCATAACGAGTCCTGAACGCAGTCTTCGGTATGTCGTCCTCAAAAACCCTTAGCTGATGATAACCAGAACGAAGATCGATCTTTGAAAAATACGAAGCTCCTTGCAGCTGATCAAATAAGTCG
This sequence comes from Flaveria ramosissima, assembly GCA_025215565.1. NCBI lineage: Eukaryota > Viridiplantae > Streptophyta > Magnoliopsida > Asterales > Asteraceae > Flaveria > Flaveria ramosissima. Next base: position 21,184,300 of record CM046034.1, read on the forward strand.
TCGATTCTGGGGAGAGGATATCGGTTCTTCACCGTTATCAGTTCACGGTAATCGATGCACATGCGGAACGATCCATCCTTCTTCTTGACAAATAGTACCGGTGCTCCCCACGGTGAATGACTCGGTCGAATAAAACCCTTCTCCAGTAGTTCCTGTAATTGACTAGACAACTCTTGCATCTCGGATGGCGCTAGTCGATATGGCGTTTTCGCTACCGGTGTAGCTCCAGGAACCAACTCAATACGGAATTCCACCTGTCGTGGAGGAGGTAAACCAGACAAGTCATCTGGAAATACTTCTGGGTAATCCCGTACCACTGGAATATCCACCAGTTTCCTTTCCTCGTCTTTCTTTTCAACTACATGAGCCAGAAAAGCGTAGCACTGCTTTCGTAAACTCTGGCGTGCTTTCATGCAGGAAATCAACTTTAAGCTCTTACCCGGTCGTTCTCCCTGAACCTTGAGTACTTCCCCGTTTGGCATAGGGATACGTACTACCTTGTCTCGACAGACAATCTCTGCTCCATTCTGCGACAACCAATCCATACCCACAATCACATCGAAGCTTCCTAACTCGAAGGGTATCAAATCTATGTCAAACGTATGATCCTCCAGCGTCAACGAACACTTCCTAATAATCTCATCGGCCTGAGCAACCCTACCATTGGCCATTTCTACGGAGTAGCTAGTTTCTAGCCTACTAGGACTCAAATCAAGCAATTGCACAAACTCGGAAGAAATAAAACTATTGTCTGCTCCAGTATCAAATAATATAGATGCGAAGTGATGATTGAGTAAGTGCGTACCCGTGACAACATTCGGGTCCTGACGAGCATCATTAGCTCCAATGACGAATGCACGTCCCCGAGCTGCATTCCCCTGAGTAGCCGGGCCTTGATTCCCAGCGATAGCCAACACCTGCTGCTGGTTGTTCCCCTGTTGACCCGGTGCCCGATTCAGCCTGGGGCACATATTCCTGTAGTGATCGGGGCTCCCACACTCAAAGCAAGCCCTTGCATTCCCGGCGGGGTTAACCGCGTTGACGGGTGCTACAAGATTTGGCGCAGTTCTGCAATCTCTTGCCAAATGACCCGGGCGCTTACAGTTAGCGCACACCCGGCACTGCGTCCCTGGGGGATGATGATAATTGCACCTGTCACATTTGGGGTGCGGCCCCACATACTCTCTTCTGGCCTGAGACACGGCCACAAAATTCCTGGTCGGCTTAGACCTCTTCTCAAACCTTCCGGCACTCGACCGGCTCGACTCCCCAACATCCTTCCTCTTCTCGGCCCCTCGGCCCAAAACCCCTGTTCTAACCATCTCATCAGTCAGAGCGCCAGCTTTCAGAATTGCGCTCTGAATAGTAGGAGGAGCGGCTGCTGTGACCATAGCTCTAATTTGAGGCGCGAGTCCCCAAATGTACCTTTCGATCCTCTTTGATTCCGGCGTAACCAGATGCGGAACCAACCTTGCCAGCTCATGAAAACGATCAGTATAAGCTGCATGCCCTGCCCCCACCATAGCATGATTCCAGAACTCATGCTCCAACTTCTGCATCTCGTTGAGAGGGCAGTATTCCTCGGTGATTAGGCTTTGAACTCGTCCCACGACATTTGCATCGCGGACTCTCTTCCTCGAGCTTGAATCTGAGTGTTCCACCAGGTTAGGGCTTTACCCTGTAGAGAACAAGTAGCATACTTGATCCTCTGGCTGTCGAGGCACTCACTGATGTCGATCACTGCCTCCATCTTTTCCAACCACCTGGTTAGGGCTATCGCCCCACCTTTCCCATCGAATTCCCTTGGCTTACAAGCCACGAACTCCTTGTACGAACATCCCCGACGAGCATTAACCACCCCAGTCTCGATACCGGCAGTACCACCATTTCCGGTTTCCTGGTTGCTCTCGTTTCCAGTCGGGTTCCCGTTTCCCGTTTCAGTTTCTATCCCACCTTGGGCTCCATCATCGTTGCCACCATCCCCGTGAGGGTGGTGTTGTTGAAGTGCGTCGCTCACTTGGGCCACGATAGTAGGAATGAGTGCGGCCAATTGCTGAGCGATCAGGGCTGCCATGTCGGCGTTCCCTGTTCCTTGACTGTTGCTGGCAGGAGCATCGTTTGTTCTTGGTGCTCTGCCTCTGCCTCGGCCTCTGCCCCTTGGGGCTTCACTCCCGCCACTACTGCTACGGGTGACTCTTCGAGGCGGCATGTTCTAATCATAAAAGAGGTAACATATAAACTTTAGTCACCATAAGATACAAATGCATTCCATTTAACAATTCCCAATGTTCATGTTCCGGTCAGTCAAGACCACCATGCAGCCCATTTCAAGCATATTCTCGGTATACCGGTGATGTTTATATATAGGGTTCCCCGCAGCGTTCCCACCACACCCACGATGTACCGAGAATGATGCCTGATCCGGTTACATGACATCCGACTTTCCTTTACATCATATCCATAATAATCCATCATAACAGTTGTAAGTCCATGTATACAATCACGTTTAGTCTAGCGGAGGTTGTCTATTTCCTCATCTTTCGAGGTTTCAGACATATTCCTCCTCAGAGTTAATCTCAATGTCCAAGGTCAAGCGCAATAACATGATCTGTGATGATCTCTTCGGGTTTAATACCCGGATCTGATAAACTAACTCGGCGCGCAGAGGGAACGGAAGATCCAATAGAAGCATCCCCATAAAAGAGTGAGCACAAGGGCTCTCTCATAGGGTAGAAAGATCACATAACAAATAGATGAGCAAATCAAGCAGCGAGGAACACATACACGAGATATAATATGCATACAGAGTCCTAGCATGCAAATCTACATGAAGGTTCCTAGGTTATAGTCTAGGTCAAGCGTATTGCCTAATTCTCTATAACCAATGGCTCTGATACCAATCTGTCACACCCCCGCTAAAAGCGGAAACACGGGGATGTAACGAGACCGGGATCGTCATAACACATGGTAAGCGATAGAGAGCAATATAAATAAATGATGACATGCGTGTCATGACGACACCCGACAACAAGGGGACTTGTGTCGTGTTTAGTCAATGTCCACAACACATAGCCATAAGCAACATGATAATGATAACACATATACACATATGATGAAAATGTAAATGTTAATTCCCACAACCCGGGAACAAGTTTCAAAAGTTGATAATTGTTTACATGCGATAACATTGTTCAAAAAGATTGTTTAACAAAACATGAGCTAAGTCCCAAAAATGCATCCTAGGGTCTCCACTAAGGCAGCACACCTAGATTCCTGGACTTGCATGATCACCTGAAAAGATATGCTTAAAACGGTCAACAAAATTGTTGGTGAGCTCGCAGGTTTATGTAATAAAAATGTAAGTGATGCTGTAATATATAAGCGCGTCGGAATACCGTGAATACAGTTATTACACAAGTAAATATCACATGACATGAGCTTTGCAACCAAACCTAGCGACGTACACAAAGAAATTGTCGGCATATATTCACCCAAGGGCCCGTTCCTGGCCACTGATGGTACCAACTAGTATACCATCGAACAAGGGTGGGGGTGTCAACCCAGTAGTACTACCAATACCTAACCGTCGGTTCCCACACTGGAATTAAATAGTTGCAAAGATAGAACCACACAGCAGACCCAAGCATGTATCAAATAGTACTTGCAACACAGTATCACGTTGATTCCTTGTATGTAAAATGTATGTAAGTTGTACAGCATAAAAATGTGTAAGCATACTTTTCCCCCAATTTGTAAATGACTGAAATATTGTGTAAGCGTAAAAAAGGGGCCACGAAACTCACTTGTTAGGTGGTAAGTATGTATGAGCGATGTATCCCAAATGTTGAATGCAAATAAACAGTCAAACACCTATTGACAGTTATTGTATAGCATTAATGATATGATATATGTATAAGCGCGCAATAATGATGGGTCGGTTCGGGTCGTATCGGATGGGTCGCGTACAACACACACAGACTGACACACGTACTAGATCTTATGTAGATCCAAGTACAAGACATTGTCGCCACTAATGATGATGTTTAAAAAAGTATCGTTGTTTATTGAAGAAGCATTGAATAAGTGTCAATAGTTATAAGTCGATTTAGTCGTTTGTAAAGCGTTAGTTTAATTTGCTCAAAATAGTTTCTGTGCCCTTTCTCGCGTTGACTTTAATCTTTGTGGCCAAACAATGGCATTATTGTGTTAGTGTTACCTCGACACCACACGACATACTCACGCCACGCACAAGGGGTCAAACACAACAATTTCAGTCGCATAACAAGGTCAGACGCACGACTCAACCTCCATTCGTGCGAATCAACCCTCAATCGTGCGAATCAGCTTCATTCGTACGATTGAGCCTTCATTCGTATGATTGGCCTTCAGTCGTACCACACAACACCCAATCGCACGACTCAACTTCCATGCGCACGAATCAACCTTCAATCGTGCGAATTAGCTACTTTCGTACGACTGAACCTTCATTCGTGCGATTGGACTCCAGTCGTGCGAATCACATTCATTCGCACACAGACACTCAGTCGCACAACTCAGTCGCACGACATGCCTAGTCGCACAACTCAGTCGCGCGATTGACTCAGACGCATGATCCAGTCGCACGACCCACTCAGTCGCACGGCTCAATCGCATGGATGACCCAGTCGCCTGATCTGCAGAATCGCGACTGTGGTCGGGAGGAGCAGCCCCCGAGCTACTCTAAACACGGGTTTTACACCACAAGGACCTCCAGAAACACTCAACAAACATACACAAGCATAAAACACAAGCAAAGAGACCTCACACGCACCCATACGACCTTGTGTGTTCGGGTTGAACCCGAACACCCGAAACCCTAGTTTGGACAGCCGTGAAAAGGCTCAAAAATGGACAACCAAAGACAACTACCTGCTAAGGAGGGGTAGTCTAAGCTGTAGACGGTGTCAAGACGAAGAAAACGAGACCTCTCGGGTCGGATTTGGTGCTAAGATGGAGATTTGGTGTGTGAAAGAGATGAAGATGAAGAAGATGATGAAATGGGGGATTAGGGCTGGAAATGGGGTATTTATACCCAGCCCAAGTTTCCAAAATTACAAGTTTAGTCCCTGCACTTAACCCCCGAGTTTTCCCAAATTTTGTTCGGTTGAAAAACGACTTCGTTAGGTTTTTATATTAATTGTAAAAGTTCATTTAATGTTATTATGACTTAAGAAATGGTTATATTAAAACATTTATTATATTTATAAAATGATATATTTAACGTTTTCAAAAATGAAAGTTTTAAAAGTCTTTTTAAGGTCTTCACACGGTTTTTAACGAATGCACACACAACGATAATATTGCACACATGATATCCACATAAAGAGTCAAATAATGATGAGGAATGACCAAATATAGAATAGATGACGGACAAACACGTCAATTGACGGACCTTAAGGTGACGGATGTCACAGTATCCCCCAGTTGAGAGAATTTCGTCCCGAAATTCAGCTGGAGTTAGGTCCAAGAGTGTCATCCTCGAAAAGATGTGGATATTTGAGTTTCATCTGATCTTCACGTTCCCATGTAAACTCTGGCCCTCGTTTTGAATTCCACCTTACGCGAACAATAGGTATCCTACTGCGCTTCAGTTGCTTGACCTTTCGATCCATGATCTCAATGGGTTCTTCAACAAAATGAAGCTTGTCATCAATCTTGATTTCCTCGATTGGCACGTGAAGGGATTCATCGGCCAAACACTTCTTGAGGTTTGACACGTGAAAAGTATCATGTACACCGCTAAGCTCTTGTGGCAACCTTAACCGGTAAGCCACTGGACCGATCCTTTCAGTGATCTCAAATGGTCCAACGTATCTTGGGGCTAACTTCCCTTTCTTTCCGAATCGAACGACTCCTTTCCAAGGGGAAACTTTGAGTAACACACGATCCCCAACATTGAATTCTAGAGGCTTCCGACGATTGTCGGCATAGCTCTTTTGGCGATCTCGCGCGGCTTTGAGTCGATCTTTGATTTGGAAAATCTTGTCTGTTGTTTCTTGGATGATCTCTGGGCCTGTCAGTTGACTTTCACCAATTTCGGCCCAACAAACGGGAGATCTGCATTTCCTTCCATACAACGCTTCAAATGGAGCACATCCAATGCTTGTATGGTAGCTGTTGTTGTAGGAGAACTCAATCAACGGCAAATGAGCATCCCAACTACCACCAAAATCGATTACACACGCTCTCAACATGTCTCTAGCGTCTGTATAGTGCGTTCACTTTGGCCATCTGTTTGAGGGTGATAGGCTGTACTCATGTCTAACCGAGTACCCATCGCTTTCTGTAGCGTCTGCCAAAATCGTGAAGTGAATCTGCTATCACGGTCGGATATGATTGACACCGGCACCCCGTGCCGTGTCACGACCTCTTTGATGTACAATCTCGCCAACTTATCCATCTTGTAATCTTCTCGGATAGGCAAGAAATGTGCTGACTTCGTCATTCGATCAATAATGACCCATATCGAGTCATGACCGCTGTTTGTTCTAGGGAGTTTGGTGATGAAATCCATAGCTATGTTCTCCCATTTCCACTCGGGAATTTCAGGTTGCTGTAATAATCCCGATGGCTTTCTGATGTTCAGCTTTGACTTTCGAACACGTCAAACATTGACTGACGTATAAGGCAATGTCTTTCTTCATGCCTGGCCACCAGTACAGATCCTTAAGATCATGATACATCTTGTCTGCACCAGGATGAATAGAATATCGCGTCTTGTGGGCTTCATCCATGACTAAGGTTCGAACACCTCCCCATTTGGGTACCCATATGCGATCCATGAAGTACTGAATACCGTCATCCTTGCGAATCATCTGTTTATCTAACCCCCGGAATTCTTCTCCCGCAAGGTTTTCTTCTTTCAATGCCTCACCTTGTGCAATTTGAATCTGAGCTTTC
>CM046034.1:21241452-21368952 GCA_025215565.1 Flaveria ramosissima
ACGATAGGCCTAGGTCCAGAACCATGAACAGAAAGGTATTGCATATGGCAATGGTACTCATATTTTCATACCTTAGGTACTGTGACCATGAGGTGCGGTGCACCGTTATAGAAGGTCTATGATAGGCCTAGGTCCAGAACCATGAACAGAAAGGTATTGCATAGTACTCCTAAAACTTTATCCTAGGTGCTGGGGCCATGAGGTGCAGCGCACCGTTATAGAAGGTCTATGATAGGCCTAGGTTCAGTACCATGAACAGAAGGGTAAGGTTTATGGTTGATAGAAAAGGGAAAAGTTGTAATGATTAAAGAATCTAAAAGTTACAGTGTGAATAAGCGATGAAGATAATAATGATATTATCTGTGTATACGTATGATGTATGATCGCATGAGAAAACAAAAGGTTTTAATGAAAGTAAAGTATGTTTTATTATAAAACTAGAATTCACTCAGCAACGCTGACTTTTTATTATGTTTTCCAGTTGGCAGGTAATGATTGCTGAGGATGGCACTGCAAGGCTACTCGGCTCTTTTGGGATGGCATTCATTTATAAAGCTTTTGTGATATAATGCAAACATGTATTTTGTAATCGGATAATGATGTATTATTTGGAAAAAGTGTTTATAATGAAATGAGATGTCATTATTGAATGTTTCCGCTGCAATATTTTCCTAAGGCAAATGTAATTATATCTTTTATGTGCGATGAATGACCAACTGTAAGCCTCCCGGGAACGGGGCCTTACATCAGGCATGCAACACAATGGTCATCACTTGTATACTCTTTATTTGGCATTCCATTTACCAAATCATTCTTAATTACTTTATTCATGTTTTTAAAGTTTACGTGGTACATTCTTTTATGCCAAAGGAAAGACTCATCACTATTTGCTTTAGATAGAAAGCATGAAACTTCCCCTGAGGGAGATGTTTCTTGCAAATCCATCTTGTACATGTTTCCTTTCCTGGGAGCTCTGAGCAGGATATGTTCATGAGGAATGATCACCCCAGGCCTGAGAACAACGCACTCATGCTTAGTAAAGAGCATGTTATGACTCTGATCACAAAACTAAGATACACTCAAAAGATTGTATCCAGCTCCTTGACAAAGTTTACCTTCCAAATACTGAGTTTACCATTTGTGACCCTTCCACTTCCTCTAATGTAACCTGCAGCATCTCCTCCAAAAGCAATTGGTCCTCCATCAATTCTTTCAAAATTTTGGAGTAGTGACCTATTGCCTGTCATGTGCCTGGAACAACCACTGTCAATGATCCATACATTTTTGTTTGTCTTGAGTTGTTCCTGCACAAAAGAGATGGTTAGTTACATTTGGAAACCCAATGCCTTATTAGTCTTGGGCTCATCAAAAGAAGTTTAAGACAATACAACAGTAATTGATCCTATTTTCATGTTTGAGTATCATTTGCTAATGTTGATGAAGAACTTTCAGCCATTTGGTCTTTCTTTGTCTTCCACACCACCTTTGGAAGCTTAGACTTGACCTTCAATACTTCAGAAGGTTTGTTGACTTCGGAAGTTTTGATGATTGGACCTTCAAAAGATCTGGCTTTCACTGCAGCAGACTTTAGTGCTTCGGAAGTATTCCTTTCTTCCGAGACCAAATTTTCTTCCAAAGGCAAGTTTACACTTGTCTTCATCTTCATTTTGGAGCTTCCGAAAGGAAAATACTTTCCTTCTGAAGCTTGTTTCTTCTTCTCCAAACTCTTAGAAGTTTCTTTCTTGCTCATGTGGACAGTACTCTTTGGATTATGGAAACAATCCTTAGCCAGATGAGAGGTACTCCCACACATGACACAGTCCATTTTCTTCTTTCTAAGAGTCTTCTTTTGTGAACAAGGCTGAACTTGATCACTTTCCTTCTCCATCTTCATCTTTGCAGATGTTGTGGCAATTCTTGTAGGCATAGAACTACCTTTGGAGCTGGATGGTTCAGGTTGCACAGTAGTGGTGCACGACTGATCAGCCTTCTTCTTGATGATGGGTTGATTTGGACATGAACTAGAACTCTTGTTGAGTTCAAGTTTGTGTCTTCAGCCTTAACCACCTCAAATCCTGCAGAAATAAAAACTTGTTTCTGTGCAGAGTTAAAGGTGGCCTTGATCTCTTGAGCCTTCTTTGACTTTCTCTTGGCCTTCCTGATCAAGTTCTTCCTCCTTGACTTGGTCATCCCAACAGCTTTACTCTCCTCAGAGGGATGTTGACCCTTCTTAGAATGCTCTTCTTCACTCTTCTCAAAGACATCCTTCACCATCTCCTCTCATCCTCTGCAGTCATGGTATCTATGAGGGGAAGCTCATCTTCACAAGTTCCACACCTAGGAGATCTTACGGACAAGATTGTGTGTGGAGGAGCTATCACACTAGATCCCAGTCCCTGCTTATTTTAATAACAAGCTTTTGCATGCAATGATAAGGATATTATGTTCTTGAAGGTCACTTCTTCAACAACATTTTTTTCTGTCCTGGCTTTGCTGAGCACAAGCTCAGCCTGGCATTCGGTTAACTTAGTTATAAGGTCTTTGATCTAAGTCTTATAGTTGGTGTGCTTATGTTTAAGAGTTGAATATTTTTCTCTAAGTCCTCTATCTTTAGTTTATAATCATTTTCAGCTCTTTTAAAATCAGACTTTAAGATATTTAAGGACTCAAGATCAGATCTCATCTCTAAGTTGTAGGACCTGTATTTACTTTAGCAATACATTCAGGAGTACAAAGATGTTTCAATACCTTGGCTTTATCGTGGTTTGCCATGAGTGCTTGGTTTAGAGATACATCTTCCACCTGAAAGCTCCAGTCAAAGCCTCCTTCTTCAATAGCAACTGCAGCTTGCTATTTTGGCTTCTCATTCTAGGGAGCTTTTTCAATGTAGTTTGGTCTGGCTTACGTTTGGCCACCATTTGTCCTTGGTGCCTTACACTCCCTTTCAAAGTGACCCATTTGGTTACAGTTGTAACACTTCATTTTTGCTTTTGTCCAGCCCAAACTTTCCATTGGCTGCATTGCTTGGAAACTTCCTCTCTGTCCTCTTGTAGAACTTCTTGGCTCTGTGTGTGAGAAGAGCCATTTGCTGAACTATCTCCATATATTCCAGATCATCTTGATGGATAAAGTCCAGGTCTTCAAGGGTGAAGAGAAAGTTGCATGTGCTCTCATCAGCAGAAACAAAGGCATGAGAAGAACTTGTCTCTTGGAATGGACTTCCTTGAGTGTAGCTTTCTCTTGGTGTCTCTAGGAAGGTGATGAAAGGACCCTTTTGTGAGTTGTCAGGGTAGCATATAAGATGATTTTGTGGTTCAATGCTATCCCTTTCAACCACATGGAGGGCTGAACTTAGTTGATTGCTCGAGTTACCAGATGAGTTTTGCATATTCATCTCCATCAGGTATCCACTAACAATACCATACAACTCTGTCAAAGTGAGAGTCTTAAGGTTTTTAGTTCTCTTGATAACAACATAATAATATGTCCATTGTCTAAGAAGAGAGATATAAACTTCCTCACAATGTCCCTGTTCTCAAGAGTTACTCCAACATCCATTAAAGTATCCACAATCTCAACATACCTGAAGTATTGTTGAGTCATGGTTTCACCTGCTTTGAAGGTGAAGTTTTCAAACTGCTGCTTCAAGAGGTCCTTCTTGTTCTCCTTGGCTTCAGTGGACCCCTCATACATGAGCTTCAGTGCCTCCCATAGTTGCTTGGCAGTTTTGCACTTCTTGAAGCCCATGTAGATGGAGTTTGAAAGAGCAGTTTGAAGGGTTATCATGGCTTTCCGACCAATCTCTATTCTTTTTCTGTCTTCATCAGAATAATCAGCCACAGCCTTCGGAATCATACCACCTCCAGCAGCAGCTGAGAGGTGCTTGGTATGTAAGGTCCTTGAACAACAGAGTCCCACATCCTGGAGTCTTGAGATTTGATAAAGCCTTCCATTCTTTGACACCAAGTATCAAAGTCTTTAGGAGTGATCAATGGAGACTTTGTCATTGTTCCAGTTTCCATATCAGTCTTAGTAATAGTTGCCATTTGAGTTGTTAAGTATTTTGTGTGTGTGAGGGATCTTAAGATTGTGAGATCTTATAATCAATAGCCTGGAATGCTCTGATACCAAATGCAGGACCGTTTAAGAGCTGGTCATTTACAACACAACAACACAATAAGGAGAGATCTTTAGAACACTTAACAGATCAAATAGGGAACTGGTAACTTATATGTATGATACTAAGAACATAAGTAAAATATGAGATAGAACAAGATGCAAAACAACACAAGTGTATGGTTTTCAAGAATGTTGTATATTGCTTTCAAGTTTTTTTACAAGTATTCAAAGCATAAAGAAAGTTACAAGGACCTGAGATACTTTATACTACATCCTACAGCCGACCATACTTTGAAGGCCAGGTGGAAACATAAGACTAGACAACAATAAAATCAAATGTAGAGTCAAAAGGCAGATTGTCTTTTGACTTGTGACTATGACATGCCATAGCTCATATCCTAATATATTTTAAAAAGGATAAAAGTACATAAAGTAGAAAGCACAAACTCAAGACCTCAATGTACTGTTACCAAAAGCATGGACCTTTTCACTAACTCATGTAAGTTGGTGACTGAACAGAGTGGCAGCGGAAAGGTGGTCCAGCTTTATGAAAAAGTACGTCAGATAAAAAATGTGTTCAAAAGTCTTCGAAAGAAATTTATCTTCACTTCTTGGCTTCGAAAGACTTTGTCTTTGAAGCTTCGGAAAACTTCACTTTTGGCTTCGGAAGATTTTACACTTATAATAGTTTCTAATGCATTGTGTAAAACTTCCGAAGCATCTCTACTCTGTACTTCTGTGCATGCATGCAGGAAAGACTTTGGATGTTTTGGTGCATCAGCCTTATATGAAACCTTACACCATGTAATATATGGGTTGAAAATTTAAAAACATAATTAATAAATGTATAAATATTTCGTATGATTAAGTTACATATTACAATAAATTTAAAAAATAAAAAGTTACATTTATAAGTTATAAATATTCGAATACTTTTTGAATAATATAACATACAATTGGCACATGTAAAATTAAAAGAAGCTGTCTTAAAATCACACTAACCTAAAATATATAAATAAGCTTTAGTAAACCTGTGATTACACAGGTTAAATAAATGAAATATTAATATAATAAAATTTAATAATTATTAAATATTATTCTAACATATCAACTTTTTAAAACTTTGTTTTTTAAATTTTTTCCAAAAAATAAACATTTTGTACTAAAACACACCGTCACCACAAGAAGGGAGACTAATAGCGGCGACCGATTTCGCCGCTATTAGTGGGGTTTGTCGCCGCTAATAATTCGCCGCTAGTAACATTATTACTATTTGTGTATGTTAAGAATTCCGGGAAAAGGACTATTAGCGGCGACATGTGTCGCCGCTAATAGTCCATTTTTTTGTTTTTTGTTTTTTTATTTTTTTAATTTACATTTTTAATAACCGAATAAACTTGTGTATAAAAATAAACCCAAATTTTCCAATAACACAAATAACATACACATACAAATAATATTAGGAAGTCCACTACGATTGTTAACTTATTAAGTATGCTAATACATTGTTTAACTTCAACATTAAATGTCCTTAACACAAATTTAAACTACTTTTTAGCTATCCTATTCATCTTACTCATCCGAATCATCTTCAAAAGCTTGTTGTGTAGCTTTTTGAGAGGCAATAAGTTGAGTCATTTGAGACATAAAGTTCGTATTTTGAAACAGACTTGCGATTTAAGCCTACAAAACAAAACATACATTATAAGTTGTTGTATTTTGACAAAGTGTAAATTATAAGATTACACATCCAACTTTAAGTATATCAAGTGTGTTTGTATCATTTTGACCCATTTCAACCAAAATGTACATAATTCAACTTAAAATTTACCCATTTTGACCTGTTTAAGATAAACCAACAATGATACACTTAACACCTTCAAGTTTAAGCACTTAAAGTTTATTTTTACCCATTTTGACACGTTTTAAATCAAATTAACATGGTTTTAACTATATCAAGTGTGTTTGTATCATTTTGACCCATTTCAACCAAAATATGCATAATTCAACTTAAATTTACCCATTTTGACCCGTTTCAGATAAACCAATAATGATACACTTAACACCTTCAAGTTTAATCACTTAAAGTTTATTTTTACCCACTTTGACCCGTTTTAATTCAAATTAACTTGGGTTTAACTATCAAGTGTGTTTGTATCATTTTGACCCATTTCAACCAAAATGTACATAACTCAACTTAAATTTACCCATTTTGACCCGTTTAAGATAAACCAATAATGATACACTTAACACCTTCAAGTTGGTTTATCTTGAAGTGGGTCAAAATGGGTAAATTTGAGTTGAATCACTTTTGTTAATTAATATAGAATCACTTTTTGGGACGGTTATAACCAAAATGTACATAATTAAACCGTCCTTTGAGCTGATTCTATATTAATTAACAAAAAGTGATTTAATATATATATATATATATATATATATATATATATATATATATATATATATATATATATATATATACACACACACACACACACAAAGGTCCCATATTTAATATTTCAAAACTCTACTTTATATAAAACTTACATATTGTTGCTCTACTATCTCCGTATCAAAGGTCCCATCTTTATTGGTATGAACATTCTGAAACGCCTCAAGTCTGCTCTTATTCTGTTTAACATTTATAAGTATATATATATATATATATATATATATATATATATATATATATATTAAATAAATACTTGTATACAATACACATACAAATAATTAAAACATTACCTTCTTGTAACAATAACTACTATACGAGGCAGTCCCCCCGATTAGTGTATTGTTGTTGTTGTCGGTTTGCTTTGTTTGATGATGAGGCTTTTCTGTGTCCGTCACTAAGAAAAAATCAATTGTTTTGCTTCAATTTTCATGATTCATTCCCCTTGGAGGGTTGAGCCTTGCTTGTTCCACATCTTCATATCCTCCAACACGCTCAAATTGTCTTTTTGCATTGTTTTTTCGATCTCTGAATCGTTTCAGATACATAGAACGAATGCCACCCTTAATCTGAGCGTGTTCATGATCTCGCAAAATTTCATCAAAATCAAAGTTTCGCTACATTTAAATTAAACAAAATGAAGTTAGTTAAATAAATACCGAAAAATTGGTGGCTGTGGTGGGTGTTGACGTCGGCGGGTGGTGGGTGGTGACGTCGGCGGGTGGCGGTTGTGGTGGCACGCTGGATGGTGGTGGCTGTGGATGGTGGTGGCTGTAGATGGTGGTGGAGGCTAGTGGCTGTGGTGGCGTCGACATCGGAGTCGGGGGGAGGGAGATAGGGTGGAATTGTGAGGAGGGAAAGTGAAATGAGTCTGCAAACCTGCGTATATCTTTTAGCATTAGCGGCGACGCGTCGCCGCTAATGGTAATTTGTACTTTTTAACTTTAGCAGTGAGATCTAATGGCTGATGAACGGCCAGATCTGAATCAGTAAACTAACAGAGGATCGCTAACCTTTAGCGGCGACAAGTCGCCACTAAAGACCATGTCGCCGTAAAGGTGTCGCCGCTATTGTTAAGGATTCTTGTAGTGTGTATAAAAATGTCAGTTTTTAAAATTTTCTTATTATAACTCCCAAATTTAATTATTTTGGTTTTAAAAAATTGAATTTTTAAAAATACCAATTTTTAAATATTTCGTATATTTATAAAAGTTGTATGGTTTACAAAAATCTATTATTTTATAACAAAATTTGTTTATTTTAAAACCACATTAATAGATAGATCTCTTTTTTTAATTTATTAAATATAAAAGAATTTTAAATAATATTATTAGTAATTAAAGTAATTATTTAAGAGGAGAAAGATGCGAGAAAATTTTAGTAAGAATGATTGTGGTGCTGACAAGTGACATCTCAAGTTACTATTTTATTAGAGTAGAAAGATATCAATAATTTTTTTCTTTTTAGTTTTTCTTTTAAATTGAATCTTATTTAGCTATAAAACTATGTATAGTTCAAAACAATATGATTATACAACTAAGTTGATTATATAAGAAATTAAATTCAAAACAAAATGAATTATTACTATTAATTTTTTTTTCTTAAAATAAAAAAGTTGACTAAAATAATATATTAGTATAAACATAAAACATTTTAAGGAGTAACATTAGATGACATCGTAGTTACTCTTTTATTATATACTATAGACTATAGATTTGGATGCCACCCCATTCTTGTATTATTTTGAGTACGTAGTTTGTTTATGTGATCACAATGTGGTCCTAGGGTTTGTGTTATAAACATATAGTATCTGACTTTACCTTTGTTAGATTTGACTATTCCTTAAGTTATTTGAGCATGATGGTTAGAGCAAATTTCATGTGTGTATGTGTAATAAGACATATTATTGTTGGTTCTAAGTGAAATATGTTATTTTGTGGTCTTGAATCATTAAATCAATGTTGCGTAGTTAGTATCCTGATATGTAGATAATATCTTGATTTCATCTTATAATGTTTTCTTCATTGGTCTAAGATCATTAATTAGCGGCATGTCATATTCCTTACTCTTATATTATCCATCATTTCGTACATTAAACGTGGCTATGCCTCTATTGCTTGTTACTATGAGTGTAAGTCAAATTATACATAGTACTATCAAATCCAAACGTTGCTACGATTACTTGTTTATTGTTTTGAATTTTGTTTGCTCTTTGTTTATCTAGCTTAATTTCATTGCAATTTGGGATAACATTGCTTCATTCATAATCAATTAAATTTGTATTTGACTTTACATGGTCAAACAAGATGTGTAATACTAACTACCCTACTTATCCTACCTCTCTAGGTTAAGTGGGTTTAGAATTGACTTGATGATAATTGATCAAAAACTAACACTGTTATTGGGGAGCCAATACACTTTGTATTACATTGCTTGTTTGTCAATAATCATTTGTTCGATCATCGATGCCCCGACTCTTCATTATTCATTCGCTTTGATCATGACTTCGGGAGTTGACTAGCTTTGGAACGTTGTAATCATCACAGGGTATTAGTATCTTATAAGTCCCAACATAATCAAATTATCTTCTAAAACAACCGGTTTAGTATTTGTAATCAAGTGGACATACTAATTTGGTGCAAAGAACCTATTTTTGATGTTTGACCAATTTCAAGCTCTTCAAACAGCATATATTAGCTAAACAAGACCTGAAAAAAAAAAATGAAACATCATTGCATCTTTTTTATAGTATTAGTTTGATCTTTCATAAGAAATCACATATATGGTTTTTAATAAATTCTTTTTAACAACAAACTACACTACTTCTAAATTGCATCATCAATTACTTCCTACTAGGTTTGAACCTGAGCTTAAAGCTATATGCCCACTTAATGGTGAACAAAATAATGGAATACGCTACCTTACCTTTGTTTATGTACGGGCTCTAGTTTTCAAATTCAGTGAATGTAAGTTCCATTGATGGCTTTAATCCTAGCAATTAAGCTCACCTTTAATGGTTGAAAACCGTTTCTTAAGATCTTATTATTTTTGTTATTCTCATCTACGCAGGACAAACACCATTATCACTGTTAAAAAAAAGAGAGTATCACCTACGACACATCACTGACGGTATTATTAATGGTCTACACTAAACTAAAATAATAGAAACGGTAATTAATAACATTGTTAGTAACCTTATCAGTGACATACACCATAACCTTAAAAGTTGATAGTATTATGAGGAATTCCCAAATAAGGTTAGTAATACATCATTGACACTAAGGATAAGATTCAACATAAGATACTGCCAAGCTTTTATTTGCTTGTCGAGGATATTAGGTTGTGACGAGTTAGTGTCAACCCATCATAAATTTTTACTACATGTAGCAATGAGAACTTACAATAAGCACAAAGTTCTTTGATATAAATGATAACAAAAAATAGGTCACTTGTCGCCCCGAACCTCCTTAATTTTCTGTATATGTTATATCCTTTTTGATAATTTGATGGTAAGACTTATTTTCATATTTGTGGCCTTGAAACTAGTTGTGCTCGAAATGGGCGTATAAGGATGGAAATGGGGTGGGTTTGGGACGGGTTTATTAATCTAAACCTCATTGATTAAATATATGTGTCTCATATCCAACCCAAAACCCATCGAGTATGTAATACCCATCGCGTATCGGGTATACCAACGGGTATTCACGTATACCCATTAGTTTCATAAATAATATCCATTGGGTATAATTGTCCGGTATCTTTTCAACATCTTGGCCAAATCTCTTTACATCACTATCTATCTTTAACCAAACCTATTCATTATTGTCTCGCTGACTCTCTTAAACCATGGCTAGGGTTGGAGGAGAACCAAAAGTTTGATTGTTGAGTTATTGAAGTAAAAGATTTGGAGAATATGCAAGTGGGAAAGAAATTGAAACTAAGGAACTTGGGGATAATATAATATAATTAAAATAACTATAAAAAATATAATATAATCAAAATAACAAATTTATATTTCGGGTATATAATCGGGTAAATTGTATGCTTAATCGGCTAATTGGGTCAGGTAAACAGATATATCATATAATCTCATATCCATCCCAAACCTGTAAAAATAATAAGAGTTAATCCCATATTCGGTCCCATACCCACTAACCCGACCACATACCTGTCCCAGATGTCTTGGGGTTCGAGTACTCTTATTGTATTCGGGTTTAACTCCCATCCTTGTAGGCATACATATATGTCCCGTTGCCAAAACCCTAAAGCTTGAGTTTTTGTGTACTAGGATGTTTTAATTGATGGTCTAGGAATTAATATTCAAAACATGTGATCTGAAAATCTTTTTTTTTTTTTTTGATATATGACAGCCTTGTTTGTTGGTCATGACTTCCTATAAATTCAGATAATGTACATAATAATGGCAAGATTTCTTTTAACTCTAAAGTTATATGTATATATTTATTTATGAAATTACAATTATAAAAACAAAATTCTTTTGACATGATCATAAACAATGATGACTTATAAAGTATGCTTAGAAAATAAGAAAATTTAGGTAGCATAAATACTCATCAATAAGAATCATCCATAACCAAAAATCTTCAACTAATTCTATAAGTAATAAAAACATACAAACCTTTAAAGAAAACTTTTCACAATTCAAAAAGACATATCATCAACTTTATACACACATGGAGTATTTGAATTCATTGAATGTGTTGTTATATAAAACAGAAAACATTAATAAATATTATCACAGTGATTCCCCTTACATTACATAAAAAAGTTTAAAAAATAAACCTAATTAATGATATTACAGGATCCAAATTGAATGTTATTTTAAGGGTCCTAATAAATAGACACCCCACTTTATAAATCGACACCCACCTATACGCCGCGTATGGGTCCATACGTGGCGTATAGGGTCGAGTACACTAAAAACGAGAAAAATTCAGGGGGGGGGTGTCAGAGAGCTATACGCCCCGTATAGCCCTATACGACCCCCCTATACGACACATATAGGGCTATACGACGCGTATAGCGAATTTCGACACTGACTACGAGGGAAAATTCAGGGGGCTGTCAGAGAGCTATACGCCCCGTATAGCCCTATACGACCCCCCTATACGACACATATAGCCCCATACGACACATATAGCCTTATACGACCCCCCCTCTATACGACGCGTATGGGGCTATACGACACGTATAAAAAAATTTGGGTGTTGATTTAAAATATTGGGGTGTCTATTTAAAAAAACCCTATTTTAAACCAAAAGTTCAAAACTGGCCCAACCCAATTGAAAATTGACCGTTTTGGTCCTTTAAGAATATACCTAAACTATTTGACCGTTACACCCACTTCTCAAATAATTTCAAAACTGTAAACCCTTTCCCACACTCCTACTTTCCTTTAACCCTAATCTCTCTTTCAGCTATACAATCAAGAAACTGCACAATCTTGACGTACCCATTTAGATCTGCTTCCTTTCTTGAGTTGAAGATCTATTAGGGTTTCAAAGATCCGCTCATTGGAGTTGAATTTTGCTGCAATTTGATCGGTTCTTGAGCTTTTGGTGCTAGGGTTTTGTCGAAATAAAAAGGGTATGTGTTCGATTTGAGTGAAATTAGGTGACTTTTGAAAATGCCGGTGTCAACGAGGTCGCAGGTAAATGTGATTGACGATCGAAATGAGATGAAGGATGATCAAGAGAACACTCATTTGGGGAATCGTCATCAGTTGAGGAATCCGCATCATGGGTTGAAGGAAAAGATGAAAGCTTTGACCCAATTGTACGAACAGCAGAAGCAATCGTCGATTTCTCTCAGAAACCCTTCTCCTAAACCAGATAAGAATCGATTTTCAACGCATCCGAGTGTTGATCTTTTGGGTGGTGGTGGATCTTGTAGAAAAGAATCTGAAAGTAGGTTGAAATCAGGTGTTGTGGAGAAACAGGTAATGAGGGAGAATTCGATGCCTGTGTGTACGGTCACCGAGACTTGTATCTTGCCACAGCAACAGCCGCCTCAGCCGCCTGCGGTGGCAGAGGATGCCAAAGAGAATATAGCTGTGGTGGTTGGTGGTGGCCGTGGCGGTGGAGGTGGTGGGAATGGTGAAAAGATTGTTGGATTTACCTGCCATCCAAGAAGAGGGGTAGTGTCTACTACAGTAGCAAGAAAGTTATCATTGGGTACCGTAGGCGGGGCTGGTGGTGGCGTTGGTGGTGTTGCGGTTGCAGGCGGTGGAGGAGAAGGGGTTGTTAAGAATATAGCAGAATCAGAAGGTGTGACAGTGAAATTAGGAAATGCAGGTAGCAGGATTCTTGTGTTTGTGCGTTTGAGACCCTTGAGTAAAAAAGAAAAAGAAGCTGGTTCAAGATCTTGTGTAAGGATTGTGAATCAAAAAGATGTTTACTTGACAGAATTCGCCAATGAAAACGATTACCTAAGACTCAAAAGACTTCGAGGGCGCCATTTCACATTCGACGCCTCATTCCCAGATTCATCTTCCCAGCAAGAAGTTTATTCCACTTCGTAAGTACACAAAATCTTCTCAAAGTTTTCATTTTTGCATCACATTTTATCATCATTATCAAATGTCACAACAATGGGTGTTGAATTGAATCTTTTAATGAATTTGACAGGACATCTGAGCTTGTTGAAGCTGTTTTACAAGGTAGAAATGGTTCGGTTTTCTGCTATGGTGCAACAGGAGCTGGTAAAACATTCACAATGTTAGGAACTGTTGAAAATCCTGGTGTAATGGTTCTAGCCATTAAGGATTTGTTTAATAAAGTTAGAAAAAGGAGTTTTGATGGGAATCATGTGGTTCATCTGTCATATTTAGAGGTTTATAATGAAACTGTAAGAGATTTGCTTTCTCCTGGGCGCCCTTTGATCCTTAGAGAAGATAAACAGGTTTATATTTCATTTTAAAAGTTTAAATCTTTGATTACACATTTGCCATTTGTGTTGGTAACCTTTTTGTAAAGATTATGCAAAGCTTATTTCGTTTTTCAGGGAATCATAGCAGCAGGGCTCACTCAATACCGAGCTTATTCTACTGATGAGGTGAATTTTTTTAAGTCAATAAGACTTGTTTTAGTGTCTTCACAATATGGATTTCTGACTTTTCTTGGTTTCTGTTATAGGTCATGATGTTGCTTCAACAAGGAAATCGTAATCGGACTACAGAACCAACTCGAGCCAATGAAACCTCTTCTCGCTCCCATGCCATTCTGCAGGTAAATTCACTAGTTTTGACTTTTGAGGTCAAACAAAACTAATGTTCAACTTGAATACAGTAACAATTTCTTTTAAATTTCTAGGATGTTAAGTAAAGAATATACATACAATAAAAACTTGCACGGGGGAAACAATATCTGACTTTGTGACCATTTCCATTTCCATTGCAACTTTAATCTGTAAATTTTGGTTTGACCTAATGAAGTCAAACTGTAATTTTGTTATGAACATGAATGTTATAACAATCAACTAGTCATGGGAAATAATTTGCTAAATCAATAAACATTTCTTTATTCTGTCTCAACATTGTTCTTAAAAGTTGGGCTAACTGCAAACTTCAATATTGTATCAGGTTATGATCGAGTATAAAGTGAAAGATGAATGTAACAATATTATCAATAGAGTAGGAAAATTGTCATTGATTGACTTAGCGGGCTCAGAGCGGGCACATGCAACTGATCAAAGAACCCTTAGATCACTTGAAGGCGCCAACATTAATCGTTCATTACTTGCTCTTAGTAGTTGCATTAATGCTCTTGTTGAAGGAAAGAAACATGTTCCTTATAGGAACTCAAAACTCACTCAACTGCTTAAAGATTCTCTTGGCGGGCCTTGCAATACTGTTATGATTGCAAACATCAGCCCGTGTAACCTCTCATTTGGTGAAACCCAAAATACCCTTCATTGGGCCGATAGAGCTAAGGAGATTCGCACTAAGGTTAGTTCCCAGACCCCCCTTGGTTTTGCTGTGCCGAATTTGCATTTTATATATAAAATCTTGAATCATCCAACTTTGTCAAACACTCAAATACCTACTTATCTAATTATTACAACTTTTACAGTATAAACACATCAAATGGTATCTTCTACAACCATTTTGTGACAGTTATCCATATAGTATATCGCATAATCATTCCTCACAGCATATATATTGCTTGAAATGTTGTGCTCATCGTTTGGTTGATTTCTAGGCATACGAGGCAAATGAGGAAATTGCAAAAATACCCAATTCAGAAACGGATCAGGCCAAACTGCTACTCGAATTGCAAAAAGAAAACCATGATCTAAGAGCCCAACTGGCCCGCCAACAACAGAAGTTACTAATGGTTCAAGCACAATCTTTAGCAGCAGCATCACCAACCCCTTCAACTATATCATCCATTTTAACAACTCCACCAACTTCATGTAGACAAAAAGAACGAAAGCCAAAATCTTTTCTGCCAAGAAACTGTTTTACACCAGAGTCAAAGAAGAAAGGACCTGAAGAAACCGTTAAAGAGCTTAAACAAACTATAAAGATGCTCGAGGCAGCTATGGAGAAAATGAAAAAAGATCACGTGTTGCAAATGAAACAAAAAGATGATTTGATTCGGGAAATCTCACAAAAGGGTGGCAATAAAGTTGTGATGAGGGAAAATCGGAGACCAAAAGAAACCACAACAGGCGAGTTGAAGAGTCCAAGTGGACGGTTTTTATCACCAGCAGTCAGAGATAAAAAACGAAGCTTTTGGGATATAACAACTGCAAATAGCCCATCTGTTGTCACATTAAATGGGAGAAAAACCAGAAGCCACATTGTTAAAGAGCCTGCAGCAGCTCCTTCAATGCTTCTTCAGGTCAGATGGGCTTAATAATTCATTATTAGCCGATTACTGTGTTTATGTTTAGTGGTTATGAGACTAATGTTTCCTGCATATTGATGTTTTGTTGTTCAACTTACATTTTTTCAGCCGGGGTTTGCTCGTCAAAAGCCTTAATCCGTGAGGCAGTGAAAGAAACAGAAGTTCAAACTGGAACAAGAACATAGAGAAAGAATGTTTTAGAGATTGATGATTTATGTCAAATAAGATTTCTTTTATACTGTTTGTGCATTTGATGTTTATTGGTTTGTTTTTTAAATTGAATCATGAAGATATGTTTCTGGCTAACCTTTTTTAATATGGGTCATTGTATTTATAACATCTCTTCATTTGATCGCGTCATCCTCTTGAATGAATGTAAACTGATAATCATCTTTAAGGATAGTTAGCCCCGATCCGACTAATGAGCTGGTTTCAAAAAGCGTGCCTCTGCCTAAGGCGTGAGGCGGTCTATGTGGTAGGGAATGCCTCGCTGCAATACCACTCGGCTGGCCTTCTTTTTTGTTTTCACTTCTGATAAGAGAAGGTAAAGAGTTGGTACAAAAGAGAATAGGTATGAGTCTCCCAAAGATTGAAAGAACACTTAAAATTTTTTAGAACAAATATATTTTAAATACTTTACCCAATTTTTCTCAGACTTTTGCTAGAAAATAGACTTAAGTTTTTGATGTTTTCTTAACTTTTATGTAATATTTAGTTGACTTGTAGTTAGTTTCGTTGTTATGTGTTTATGTTAGGATATTATTTAGATTACTGATGTTTAATGTTTAAAGATCATCTATGTATGTATTTTTGTTAGGATATTATTTTAATTTTTTATTAGATTATTAATGTTTGATGTTTAAAGATTAACTAGTGTTTGTCTCGCAACGTGCATTATACGTCAAAAAGCCGGATAAACTGAGGCTTGTGATACACACATATTTAAAATATTACGTTTTATCATCGTAGCCACAACTTAAACTTATCAAGTCTTAGGTTTCATTCTTAAACTTCACTAATTACAAAAATCATCATTTATTTAATACCTCATTTTTTATAACCACGCTAAGAGTTAAGTGTATTTTTAACCCAAAAGACTATTTATGCAAACAATACATTTTTTTTTGCACTAGCCAAGGCCAATCCCAAACGTAAGAAAAACATAACTAAAAGGGTAAATTTTATAGTTGTGTATAAATCTTGGATTTATGATTTATTTTTAAAAGTTGTATATATGGTCCTGAATCTTTAACTTTTATTTTTTTTAGTCCAAAGCCATAATATTTGGTTATAACGCTATGTTCCTAAGTTCATTAAGTAGAGAAAAGAAAGGAAATGAAACTAGAAGATAGAGAATAGAGAATCAAGGGACGGTATCATCGGGCATCTAGTTTAGTAGATCGTAAAACCTGTAAGAACCGTTCATATAAAATAAAAATTCAAACAATTTTATTGATATACTCAATACAAATGAACATAAATAATAGACTATCAGTCACTTTTACAATGGTATATTTACAGAAATAGAAGAAACAGAAATGTAAAAGCTGAGGATCGTGTTCAACACGGGGCCCTTAAAACAAATTCCGAGCCTCCCAAGAGAACTCGTTTTGTTTCCCAGGGTACAACAGCCGAAGCAGTTTGCACTGCCGGGATTGATCTAGAACCCGAACTTGTTTGTAGAAGAGAATTCAGAGAGCTAGAGAACCTGTTTTGCTGCAGGTTTCGAGTTGTGTTGGTGTAACTTTCTACTGAGCTACACTCAGTATTTATAGTGGAATTCGAACCATAACTGCCACCCAACCATTACATAGCTATCATAACTGCTCATTTAATTCGTAATTAACAGTCGTCGGTTTAAGTCAACGTGTAACGGAAGCTGTTACGAGTCACAATTCTGACCGCACACCAAGGTCAGTCGCACCTGACCAGACCCTCGAACCAACCTTTAAAAATACTAAGGCGGCTCTCGATGATGTGAGTGTGCGAAGTGCAAAGTGCGCCATATTGCGCCCACATGCCCACGCCGCGCGCGCGAGTGCGAGTGTGAGTTAAGGGTGCTTCGCACCCTTCGCGAATCCACTTAGTGTGACACCTTAGGAAATAATATAGACAAGAGGTTATAGAATATAAACCATTTTATATTCTTTCTTTCCTTCAATGTGGGACAATTTCCCACACTATTAATTCCTAATGTTATTAACCACATTAATTTTCATTCAACATATTAATTTATTGATTAAATATTAATAACCATATTAATATTATCAATAAATTTTCAACAATCCCCCACATAAATGAAAATCACTTCTCCAAAAAATTCAGTAGTCAAGTGTTGCAGGATAGGTAGGTCTTTCCTTTGAACCTTCCTTTTTGATGTATACTTAGTCTCCTAGTGGTGTGTAGACACGATGTCTTTGAACAGACCCTGTTCTATGTAGACGACAATATACAATCACACAACACTCTTCCTGGTTTGATCAACCCCTCATTATCGTGTCCGTTAATGGTCATGGAACACTTTCCTGGTTCTGCGAGAGCTCTAGGATTTGTGCCTCCCCACAAATCCATTCGAAGCGACCCCACTTCTCTCTAACATAGGTGATTTGATGAATCATTAAAAGCATCATAGTTATATTGATTCCCATGAATCATCTAACCTTAATATGCTTAACCTCACTTTGGTCACTTGTTCGGGGTACTCCCCCAGAGTGAATGGACTAGGAAGTTCGTCACTCCCTTTAAGTTTTAGGGTACTCCCCTATAGTGACTCTGTTGGTCATATGATTAAGTTGTCCTATTGAACTTAGATCTTGGGATCTCCAGTCAACTAGGTTAGGTTTCTCTCATATTCCCTTTTTCCATGGGCTTTAGTCCCATTCCTCTTGACAACTTATAAACTATTTCTGTGCTTAAGCCTTTTGTTAACGGGTCTGCAATGTTATCTTTTGACTTGACATGGTCAATCGTGATAACACCCGTTGATATTAGTTGTCGTATTGTGTTATGTCTACGCCTGATGTGCCTTGATTTGCCATTGTACATTGAGCTTTTGGCTCTACCAATTGCGGACTCACTATCACAATGTATGCAAATAGCCGATAAGGGCTTTGGCCATCTTGGAATGTCTTCCACAAATTGACGTAGCGATTCAGCCTCTTCTCCGGCTTTATCCAAAGCGATAAATTCCGATTCCATTGTGGATCTAGCTATAACGGTTTGCTTGGATGATCTCCAAGATATTGCTGATCCACCAAGTAAGAACACATACCTACTTGTTGATTTGGAATCTTTATATCCGATATCCAGTTTGCATCAGTATACCTGCAGGATCGGGTTTTGTCACTTAACACTTGTATTTCTCTCAAACTCACTTATAATAGTCACTCAAACAAGATGAAGCAATGTCTTTGACAAGAGTTGATAATAATATAATAAGTAATCAAAGCAACAAGCAGAAATATTTTCAAGGTACTTGTATATATTACTTCTCAACTCAAGATTACAAGACACTTACAAGCATGGAACATGAGTTACAATGAGAAACTATATATACTAGATCCTACAGCCGGTTATACTTGATACCAGCTGGAAACCTACGACTAAAGCATATACTACAATGCTATAGTTAAGGTATCTTAGATAAAGTATTATCTAAGATATGGTAGTCATGACATGTCCATGACTTACCTTTTGTCACCAACTAAAGATGGCAACTGTACTTAACATAAAAAGGTAAACAGTAGATTAAAGTATGGTCAACTACATGGCTTTTGAGAAAACGCCATGCAGTATCTCAGAGATTTGCAGCGGACTGTCAGACAGACCATACTTATGTCTACTGGATAATAGAAGTGTCTTCTGAAGGTTAACTGGCTTCGGAAGAACAAGTTCTTCCAAAGCCACTTATACTTCGGAAGATGCTTCTATGCTTCCGAGGCTTTAAGGACTTCTTTATACTTCGGAAGTTGACTTCAGAACTTTGTCTTCAAGTCTTGAACCTTCGGAAGTAGCTTCTTTACCTTCGGAAGTTGGAGTTCTCCTTCGGAAGTGTATTTTACACTTAGACTTCGGAAGAGCTCTTTCTTCCTTCGGAAGTCCCACACTTGGCTTCGGAAGTCCTTTGTATGTAGTACTCAAAATCTTCTAACTGATATGGTTTTGGTTGCAACAGCCTCTTATGATCCAACAAACTCCCCCTAGGCTGATGCTACCAAAACTTCACTTATCTCTACTTCTCAAAGTTTTCAGCACCAGGGACAAAAGATATTTGTCTGTCTCTCTGTTCTTCCCGGAAGTAGTGCTGAGAAGCTTGTACAAGTCATTCGTGGATAGGAGATCCAGTCTATCACTTTGAATGACATGCACCCTTTGTTGTGACCCCCTGAAGAGAGTTAGTTGACGGGAGTTGTAGTCATACTCCCATCTAACTATGGACTCAAGTTCAGGACCTTCAACCATTTGAAGAAAGGCTTTGCCTTTGGTTGCTGATCCTTTCCTTTCCTCCTCCTCTCTCCGTTTTGACTCCTCTTCGACCTTGCTTCTTGCAGTGAGCTCGGCCATGTGAAGGCTGCCTAGATGATTTCTGATGTGAGCAGCTACTTTGGAGTTTGAGGGGTTGGAGAATGGTTTCTCTGCTAACTCAGCAATATCAAATCTGCTTAAGTGTAGCAGAGATGAGGCATTCAGCCTGTTAATCTCACCATTCTCTCTCTCAACAACAAAGTTGTGAGAAGAGTCTTCGAACCTCCACTGGACTATCTTCTTTCTGGGTACCAGAGATTGTCTTGGTACCCTATCTCCTTTCTTTGTGTCCAGCAGAGTCACCAGCCTTCTCCTCAGCTTCTTTTCTTCCTCATTCAATGTATCTGAATTGAGGCCAAAGAGTCTTGCGGCTTGGTCCAAAGTTCCTCTTGGCAGATCAAGAAACTCATCTCTTGTGAGGGAACTTGAGGATCCATCAACATAAGTCAGGTTGACTGTATCCTCCTCACATGAGATGTCGCTCAGAGTAGTGCAGTTGATGAGCTTGGTTTTGATCGCCTTGAATTCCTCCATTGAGAGATGTTTGGAAGGCTGAGGGGATGGTTTGATTGGTTGTTGGGTAGGTTTAGGAGGTTGGGTTCTGGGTAAGGTTTTAGGTTGGATGATGGGTAGTTTAGGTGGTTGAGGTGAGGGAGTTGGTAGAAGTGAAGGTGTAGGTTCAGGGGTGAAAGGTTCAGGTTCAGTTTTGATTGGGAAGGGAAAGGGTATTGGTTCAGGTTGATGTTGGGTTTGGATATTTGGCTGAGGGGTGGCTTTGAAGGTCATCCCCTGTCCCCTTCTATACATCTCCTTTCTTCTCCCTGCACGAATGTCAGCCTTGATGTCACTGACATGTCGTTGGAGAGTCTTCTCAGACATTGGACCCACTTGCCTGCCAGAGAAGCCGTGAGCTTTAAGATAGTTCTTCATCCAAGCTTTGTCACCTATCTTCTTGGCGGCAGACAGTCCAGCCTCTTCTTCCTTCTTCTTCTTCTCTACCAGCTTCTCCCTTGCAGCTCTCTTTCTCTCCTTCTCCATTTGATCTTGCTCTTTGTTAAAGAGCCACAAGATCGTGTCACTGTTGTGTGGAGACAACTCCTCTTGAGAGAATCCTCTGGAGAGTAGGAAAGTGATCCTTTCTCTCCTGAGCTGCAGATCAGCTTCTCTTTCTTTTCTCAGCCTTTCTTCTTCCAAGGCCAACCTTGCAGCTTCTTCTTTTTGCTGTTTTTGCAGCAAGGTTGCCTTTTCAAGCTTATCAGCTCCTCTAATGGTAGCAGGAGTACATCTTCCGAGGCAGCCCCTAGACTGACAAGTCTATCAATTACCTCCACCCTTCTTCTATTGTTGATTGCCTCTTGGTTGGCTGCAGCTGCTTTTGAACTTGCAGCTAACAGTTTCCCAGTTGGCAGTCTTCCTTTCCTTTTAAGTTTCTCCAGCCTTTCTTCTTCCTGAAGCTCTTCCGAAGTCATCTTCCTTTTGCCTTTAATGTCTTCGGAAGTGCTAGACTTTGGTGGTTCTTGGGTAGAAGATTCAGGTTGGATGGTGGAGGTAGGAGCTGAGGTCAATGCAGATGTAATGGCTAGTGGTTGGCTGAGAAAGTCCTCCCTATTAACCTCAGATGCAAGTTCCAGAATTGCATCTGTGACTATTAGATCATCGGAAAGAGAGAACAGTCCTTCCGCAGCAGCAATTTCAGCTTCGGAAGTTTGAGTTGGTTCTTCCGAGGCTTCGAATTGTGCTTCGGAAGCCTGTGAAAACACACCTTCTGTCCCAACTGTTTCAGTTGCTGGGCCATCAGTCCTAGTTTCCCCTTCGAAATCAATCTCAGGTTCCACTTGGGCCTTAGGTTGACCAACTTCCTCAACAGTGGTAGGAGGTGCATTCAACCTCTGAAGCTCTTGAGCTCCAAAGTAAATCACAGACATATCCGGACTAGGTTGATCAATAAGGGACTCTAAAAGGAACTTGTTGAAGATCCTATTTAGATCCTGAAGCATCCTTTGATCCACTTGAAACACAACTGGAGGAGGCTCAGGGAAGATGGCAGCTTGTTGTCTTGAGCTCAAATAAGTGAGAGCTTGACTGATGGAATCCTGTCTTTGGCTTTGTTCCTCAACATTCTCCCCCTTTTTGGTAGCATCATCTTGAGAGGTAGATGAGCTAGAGGAAGAGGTCAAGGAGACTTGAACTGGTACATGCCTAACAGATCTCTCAATCTGTTTCTCAGCTAGTTTGACCTTGAGACTTTCAATCTCAAGTTGCTGAGTGGCAGACCTATCCTCTAAAGTCTTAACCTTTGATTCAAGGTTTGAGACTTTAGAAAGTAGGTCTCTTATTGTGAGTTGCATTCTTCCCTCATCTTCTTTGGAAGAATCACGGGGAGATGAGGTAACATACCTAGTATGTTCATCCTCACCACCAGATGTGGTTTCTTGGCACCCTGGTTTCCCTTGCACAATGATGTCTCTTTCAGAGGCATCATAGGGCATGGTTGCCGTAGATTCAGTCTGACTATCGTTACCACTGTCCTGAGGATCCAATGAGGCTCCTTCAGTAGTGGCAGCTGAATCTACATGAGTCCCCTCCACATCAGTGGGACTCACCTCAGTAGGGCTTTGCTGGTGTGGGCTAGAGACAAGAGGTTTCTCTAGGCTCTGTTGATCCTTAATGGGGTGTTGTGGATCAACTTCATTGCCTTGGAGAGACATAGTCTCTTCACCAGCTCCGGTCAATAGGTCAGTAAAAGAGAAGGAATGAAGACCTAAGGACCCGGGACTTTGATCAATGTCAAAAGGCATTGAGCTGTCCCTTGGTGGCTGCTCAGGGGAGTATAGAGACTCACCCTGAGGGCTATCAGCTGGGGTTATGGGCTCATGGGTCTGAGACTGAGGAGACTCAAGACCCATATTGAGGTCAATAGTGAAGGATTGGGGGACCTCTGGCTGAGTGGGAGCCCCTTGTTCCACTCTAGCCTTTTTGGTTTGAAGAGGAGGGGCTTGTTCAATCAGAGTAGATTGAACAAGGGTTCGTTTGGTACGTCTCTGATAGGTGACTTTTATTGGAGGAGAAGGTAGATTTGGAATGGTGAGGGTAGTTGCTGGTGTGGGTTCATCACCTGTGGGGATAACAGGGATGTCACCAGGAGCCATTGGCTCAATCATACCTGGAAGTAGTGCGGTATCCCTTCCAGTGTAGTTGGTAGACACTCTCTTCAAAACTTTGAAGATGGTCGGCCTCATTTGAGGAGCAGACAGAGCAGCTGCACAGACAAGCTTACTCTGATCTAGCTCGCAGTTGATTATGTGCTGTAGAAATCTGGGATACATAAAGAATGTGTCCCTTTGCAGATTTCCCATGAGGTTAGTCAGCACAAACCTGGAGTAGTTGAAGCGCAGGCCTTGTACCAACCCATGAACTAGGCACCCGAGTTCATAGGGAATTTGATCCCATCCCCCGGATTTGTTAGATAAGCAGTGAAGAACCACATGTAGCAGGAACTTCCACTTGTAGGAGAAGTTGAATTTGTAGACTGTAGACCTGCTTACATCTCCACCGTATCCCATTTGGAGATAAGAGTTATCTAACTCAGACTTGGGGAATTCCGTCGGTGCGCCTTCATCATGGAGCTCAAGATGCTCCCTGATGATTTGTTCAGTAATGACCAACTCTTGGCCACAAACACTTGACCTGATAGCACGAACCCCATTTAGGGTTTCAACCCGACTATTTGCCCAGAATTCGGACATTTGGTTGGTGTAAATGGTAGGGTTTACAGTCAGTGCTGTGTAGTATGAAGATTGGGCTAAGAAAGAGATATATCAGAGAAGTCAGCATCCCTTGAAGAGTCAAGGAGTGCGACTTGGTTGTGCTGAGGGTTTAGAGCCATTGAGAAAGATAGCAGAGGAAAAGTTCTTGAGAGAGAGGTAAATTGGAGAAGAAGAAAGCTTTTAGGGCAGTGAATTTGGTAAAAAGAGTGTAAGTGATTAACCGGAAGTATTTAAATGGGTGAAATGGCGGTTTAAAGGGTGGTTTGGATAAGATGATGTGAGGGTTCAGAGGATGATGTGACAGGGGCGGTAAGGTTAAGCCATTTAAATAATCCGACATCATTAACAAAATCTTTACTTTTTACAGAGTGGGGCCCAAAAGATTTCCGTTACACAGTAAAATCCTTCTTCCGAGTATAAGGTATTTCCGAAGGTAAAGTTCTTCCGAAGGCAAATGTACTTCCGAAGGTAAATAAATTGCTTCCGAAGATACATGTTGCTTTCAAGTGGAGAGTATTAAGTGCTTCGGAAGTAGATCTGAGATTACCTCAATCGCTTCTTCCGAGACTTAGTACACTTCCGAGAAGAAAATTATCCTATGAGAAATTTGCTTCGGAAGTTATACTAGATATCTTCCGAAGGCAAGTTTTTTCGGAAGAACTTATACTTAGTTAAATAAGAAAGGATCTTTTGTAACAGGGCTTAGATTGTATTGACATAAGACTTTACATATTGAAAAGGTTTTCAATTGAGATTAACTAGTCAATGTTTATCATCCCAATAGCTGTAATGAGATACTTAAATCTTTGTTCATCAAATGCTTTGGTGAACAATCAGCATATTGTTCATTTGAATCAACTTTGATTAGTTTGATAAGATTTTTCTCATGAATATCTCTAATGAAATGATACCTGATGTCAATATGCTTTGTCTTTGAGTGCTTTACTGGATTTTCAGTGATGGATATAGCACTGTTGTTGTCAATGTGGATAGGAGTGCTCATGAAGTTGAATCCATAGTCAATCATCTGGTTTTGAATCCACAGCAGCTGAGCACAGCAACTTGCAGCAGCAATGTATTCAGCTTCAGCAGTTGATGTAGAGACACAGGATTGCTTTTTGCATTGCCATGAGATGATCCTTCCACCAAGAAATTGACATCCACCTGATGTTGATTTCTTGTTGATGTTGCAGCCACCATAATCACTGTCAGAGTAGCCATAGAGATTAAAATCACTATTTCTTGGATACCAGAGACCTAACTTAGGTGCTCCTTTGAGGTATCTGAGGATTCTCTTGACAGCAATTAGGTGAGACACCTTTGGAGCAGCCTGATATCTTGCACAAATGCAGGTTGCAAACATGATATCAGGTCTACTTGCTGTGAGATACATCAGAGAACCAATGA
Source organism: Flaveria ramosissima (assembly GCA_025215565.1). NCBI lineage: Eukaryota > Viridiplantae > Streptophyta > Magnoliopsida > Asterales > Asteraceae > Flaveria > Flaveria ramosissima. Next base: position 21,266,589 of record CM046034.1, read on the forward strand.
TTGCTCTATACTGATGTTGATCAGTATCCTCCCCCTCAGAATCAGGGCATAAATCATGGTTTCTGGGTATGGGTGTCTTTGCTGCTTTACAATCCTTCATATCAAATCTCTCTAAGATATCATTGACATACTTAGATTGATTGATGAAAACCCTTCCTTCAGTTGCTTTACCTGAATTCCAAGGAAAAAGTCCATTTTTCCCATAGAACTCATTTCGAACTTCTTCTTCATAATGCTCTCAAAGTCTTTGCACATTTGGTCATTTGAAGAACCAAATATGATGTCATCGACATAGACTTGAACTAGCAAAATGTCTTTCCCAGACTTTCTGATGAAGAGAGTCTTGTCAATGGTTCCTCTAGTATAGCCATTCTTCAGAAGAAATTGAGACAATGTCTCATACCACAGCCTAGGTGCTTGGTGCAGCCCATATAGAGCTTTATCCAATTTGCACACATAGTTTGGATGCTGTGGGTCTTCAAATCCTGGAGGCTGGCATACATAGACTTCCCTATCTATATCCCCATATAGAAAGGCACACTTGACATCAAGCTGGTAGACAGTGAAATTCTTGGATGCAGCATAAGCAAGGAAGATCCTAACTGCCTCAAGTCTTGCAACAGGTGCAAAGACATCAGTATAATCAATTCCTTCCTCTTGAGTGTATCCTTGAACCACCAGTCTTGCCTTGTTCTTGATAATCAAGCCTCTGTCATCTCTTTTGTTTCTGAAAACCCACTTGGTGCCTATAGGTACTTGACCAGATGGTAGCGGACATAGGTTCCAAACCTTCTGTCTTTTGAATTGAAGCAGCTCCTCTTGCATTGATTCAACCCAGCTACTATCCTTTAAGGCATCTTCCACCTTCTTGGGTTCCATTTGGGATAAGAAGCATGAGTACAGGCAGACATTCCCATTGTGAGTTTGTCCCCTTGTTCTCACACCCTCAGAGACTTCCCCTATGATGTTTTCAGCTGGATGAGTATTGTGAATTCTAAGTCTTGGAATTACCTCCAGCTGCAAAGATAGGTCCAAGTTGGACATATTTTGCTCTGGAGCTTGAATACTTGGTCCAGCTGTTGTTTCAATCTCATTCAATGAGGACTGATTGAATGAAAGAGAAACATCATCATTTCTTTGCTGTGAAGCATCATTAACAGTTGCCTGTTCCTTCAAAATGCTGCTTCCATCAGCTTGGTGTTGTGTAGGATCACCTGAGGAGACTTGAAGATCATCAGGTGAGTCCCTTGTTGAAGTTCCACTATTTCTTGAAATGGTTATACTGTCAGATCTTTCAATAGTAGGAACTTGATTTGTTGTTCTTGGAGAACTTGGAGCAGGTCTGGGAAGCTCAAATAGTTGATCTTCATCAGAATTGCCTTGAGCACCTGTTCCAGCTGAAACATTCTCACAAGATGGTTTAGAATAGTTTGGAAACAATTCTAAATCAAAAATATGATCAGGGCCATTCCCCCTAACACAAGGAGTGTGCTCATTAACTACAATGTTGGAGGATTCCTCAAATTGTTGGTTTTTAATGTTATAAACCCTGTAAGCTTTAGAATGGGAGGAATATCCAACAAAGATGGCATCATCTGACTTTTCAGCAAATTTTGCAAATTGTTTTTGTGTTAAGTATGGTACACCTGCTGCCAAAGGACCTTAGAAAGCCAATGAACGGTGGCCTCTTGTTCCATAGCTCATAAGGGGTCTTTCCATGTGGCTTTACTACAAGAACTCTGTTCTGCACATAGCATGCAGTGCTGACTGCCTCTGCCCAGAATGTTAGAGGCAGCTTTGAATCAGCTAACATAGTCCGAGCAGCCTCAATAAGTGTCCTATTTCTCCTCTCAGCAACACCATTTTGTTGAGGAGTTCTAGGAGCACTGTATTGTCTGGCAATCCCTTTTGAGTTACAGAATGAGTCAAGAAAAAGTTCTTAAACTCAGTCCCTTGATCACTTCTAATTATTTTAACCTTGTGATCAACTTGATTTTCTATTTTAAGAATAAAAGATTTTAAAGTTTCAGCAGTTTCATCTTTAGTTCTTAAAAAGAATACCCATGTAAATCTAGTAAAATCATCAACTATCACAAGGCAATATGATTTCCTTCCAATGCTCATTATACTTGTGGGACCAAATAGATCCATGTGCAATAAGTGTAATGAGTAGTGATAGAGTTAACAATTTGGATTTATGAGAAGACCTGTGTTGTTTCCCTTTCAGGCAAGCAACACAGTTATCTTTGCCCAAAATTCCTTTTTAGGCAAACCATGTACCAAGTTATTTTTAGCCAATTTATTCATTGTCTTAAAATTGACATGACACATTCGTTTATGCCGCACAGTGTTGACTCATCACTATCAGCTTTGGAAAGAAAGCATGATACTTCTCCCATTGGGAAGCATTGTTCATATCAAGCTTGTACATATCCCCTCTCCTGGGAGATCTAAGAAGCACCAATTCCTGAGGAATTGTCATCCCAGGTTTGAGGATGATGCACTCATGTTCTGTGAAAAGCATTTGATGCTTTTGATCACAAAACTGAGAAACACTTAACAGGTTGTGTTCAAGCTGTTTGACAAAATTAACTTTGTCAACTTTTAACTTTCCGTTGGATATACTTCCTCTGCCAGAAATATATCCTCCGGCCTCACCTCCAAACTGGACAGGACCTCCATCATAATGTTGAAATTGTTGAAGGAGAGATCTGTTCCCTGTCATGTGCCTGGAGCATCCACTATCTACTATCCAAATGTTGTTATTTTTGTCATATGGATGTCCCTGCACATAAGGTGAGATAATTAGTTTTGATTGGAAACCCAAGCCTTTTGGTCTTGGGTTCTTCCAATGAAAGTGACATGATTGAACCAAAATTTATGCATGGGGGTTCAATGGATGTCTTTGAAGAAGAGGTTTGGGCTACAGCATCTTCCTTGATCTTCCATTCCATCCCTTGGTTGATCATAGAAGATGAGCTTGATGAAGCTTTTGTAGCTTGGCATTCTTCCGAAGCTTCTTTCTTTTCGGAAGAGACCTTCACCACCTTTTCTTCCGAAGCAGTCTTCTTCTGGGATGGTTTCAAGGGGACTCTTTTGTGAGTCTTTGCAGCTTTCACTTCCGAAGCCTTTTTCCTCTCGGAAGAAGAGTTTTCTTCCGAGACAAGCCTTGCTTCGGAAACAAGCTTTCCCTTTTTCAACACTTGAACCATCTGATATGGTCCAAATGTGAAACCTTCCCTGACTCCTTCTCTTTTAACATTATTTGCATAATGTGTGCTAGCAGGATTGTAATAACAATCTTTAGCCATGTGATTTTGCAAACCACACATTATGCATGCAATGTTAATTTTCTGGGAATTGGAGGGTTGCTGTTTCTTGTTCTTTTTCTCCTCATCAGCAACCTTTCCCTTTAACTTCTGATCCTTTGGTAGGACAGGAGTACTGGTATTATACTCCTTTCCTGAATCAGAAGGTCCAACCACCTGGAATCCTGCTGATATGAATACACCCTTTTGCTTTGGGTCTACTTCAGCTTGGATTCAGCCACCTTCTTGGCAGTTTTTCTGGCTGCTTTAGCCCTGCTTCTTCTGGCTTTGGTGGTCAGGGATTGATCATCATTGGTCTGGGAGGGCTCAATTACCTGTTCCTTCCCTGTGATGGTCATGGTCTCCACAGTTGCATCACTCTTTGACTCTTTACAAGGTGGGTCAACAGATGGAACCTCTTGCTCTTCAGTACCACATCTTGGTTGTCTTACAGACTCATAAGAGTGTGGTGGAGCAATTTCATTGGTTCCCAACCCACTTTTGTTTTGATAACAAAGTTTGGAGTGAGAGGATGATGCAAGTATGGCTTGGAAGTTTTGCTCAGCAATAGCATACTTCCTGGCTTGAGCCTCAGCTGTGACAAGCTGGGCTTGAGCCTCAGTCAATTTGGATATTAAATCCTTGATTTGAGTCTTGTAGTTGGTGTGTTCATGTTTTAAAAGAGATACAGTTTTCTCTAACTCCTCAATTTTCTTTTGGTAGTCAGATTCAGCTCTTTTAAAGTCAGATTTTAGCACATTTAAAGACTCAATATCGGATTTAATTTCCATATTGTAGTCCTGGTACAACTTAACCTTAGCAATACAAGCAGGGGTACAGAGATGTTCATATACCTTATTTTCATCTGTTCCTGCCATGAGTGCTTGAGCAGGAGTCACATCTTGAACCATAAAGCTCCAGTCAACTTCTTGAGCCATAGCTGCAGTTTCAGTTGACTTCCCATTGGGCTTTGGTGTAGAAGGATGTGTGGAGGCCTGTGAGGTTCCCGGGTTGGACTTGGGAGCCTTGCATTCCCTTGCAAAGTGGCCAAGCTGGTTACAGTTGTAACACTTAGCCTTGCTCTTGTCAAACCCAAACTTGCTAGTGATTGGGTTTTGAGGGAATTGCCTTCCAGTTCTCTTAAAGAACTTCTTCGCTCTGTAGGTAAGGAGAGCCATTTGCTGGACAATGTCCACATACTCTATGTCATCTGGACTAAAGCACTCAAGATCATCAAAGCAAAACTGATGATCATTGGAGTGTCCACTCCCTGAGACAAACGCACAGCCCTCCTGAAAGGAGCTTTGCTGAGCTTGATGAGACCTTGGAGTCTCAGGGAATGTGATGTAAGGCCCAGATGAACAAGATGGCTGCTGGGTGTATGACAGGTACTTGCTGAGACTGTGAGATACCTGAGCCTTCAGCAACCATTAAAGCGTTGCTAGCAGGAAGGCTCAAGGGTCTGCTTGCTTGGTGACCCTTCTTGCTTTCCATTTCCAAACGGTATCCATCAAGGATCCCATAGAGTTCGGTCATGGTGAGAGTGTTTAAATTCTCTGTTCTCTTAATGGAGACACAGTAGAAAGTCCACTCATTGGGTAGAGCACTCATGAACTTTCTGGTAAGGTCTCTAAGTTCTTGAGTGATTCCCACAGATTGGAGGGAGGAGATAAGATCCATATACCTGAAGTATTGCTGGCTAAAAGTTTCTCCAGCAACATAGGTGAAGTTCTCGAACTGCTGCTTCAGTGAGTCCTTCTTTGAATCATTAGAGCTCGAGTACATTTGAGCAAGTGCATCAAAGAGTTCTTTGGCTGACTTGCAATGCTCAAACCCCACCATGATGGAGTTTGGGATTGCAGTCATGAGAACAGTCATAGCATTGCTGTCAATGTCGAGCTTCTTCCCTATCTTCATCGGAGTAGTCTTCAACAGCCTTCTCGATCATGGCACCGTTTCCACCAGCAACTTTTGGCTTGTACGGGCCATTCACGATGGACTGCCACATCTTGCTATCCTGGTATCTGATGAAGCCTTCCATTCTTCTGCTCCAAGACCTGAAGTTTTCAGGATCGATGATGGGAGCTTTGGTCATCGTTCCCATTTCAACTTCAGATTTGATGAGGGCCATTTTTGAGTGAGGTATAAGGAGGAGTGAAAAACTTGTTGATTAGGATGGTAAGATCTCACAATCAAGAGCCTAAAAAGCTCTGATAACAATTGCAGGATCGGGTTTTGTCACTTAACACTTGTATTTCTCTCAACTCACTTATAATAGTCACTCAAACAAGATGAAGCAATGTCTTTGACAAGAGTTGATGATAATATAATAAGTAATCAAAGCAACAAGCAGAAGTATTTTCAAGGTACTTGTATATATTACTTCTCAACTCAAGATTACAAGACACTTACAAGCATAGAACATGAGTTACAATGAGAAACTATATATACTAGATCCTACAGCCGGTTATACTTGATACCAGCTGGAAACCTAAGACTAAAGCATATACTACAATGCTATAGTTAAGGTATCTTAGATAAAGTATTATCTAAGATATGGTAGTCATGACATGTCCATGACTTACCTTTTGTCACCAACTAAGGATGGTAACTGTACTTAACATAAAAAGTAAACAGTAGATTAAAGTATGGTCAACTACATGGCTTTTGAAAAAACGCCATGCAGTATCTCAGAGATTTGCAGCGGACTGTCAGACAGACCATACTTATGTCTACTGGATAATAGAAGTGTCTTCCGAAGGTTAACTGGCTTCGGAAGAACAAGTTCTTCCGAAGCCACTTATACTTCGGAAGATGCTTCTATGCTTCCGAGGCTTTAAGGACTTCTTTATTCTTCGGAAGTTGACTTCAGAACTTTGTCTTCAAGTCTTGAACCTTCGGAAGTAGCTTCTTTACCTTCCGAAGTTGGAGTTCTCCTTCGGAAGTGTATTTTACACTTAGACTTCGGAAGAACTCTTTCTTCCTTCGGAAGTCCCACACTTGGCTTCGGAAGTCCTTTGCATGTAGTACTCAAAATCTTCTAAGTGATATGGTTTTGGTTGCAACAGCCTCTTATGATCCAACAATATATATATATATATATAGGTATATATATATATATATACAGTATTATAAATAGACATATATATATATAAGTATATATATATCATACATATAGATATACATATCTATCTATATATATGGATATATATAAGATATGTTTATACACATATATATATATATAGGATATAGATATATAGATATAGAGATAGAGATATAGATCGGTAGTCTCTATCTCTTCTATATCAGATCTCTCTCTATCCCCTACCTCTATCTACTCTAAGATCCCTCTCATATAAATATCTATATACCATATAATACCTATCATATCTCTATATATAGTCTGATGTTATCTCTATACTGTCTCTCGAGGGATCTCTGTCTCGGTCTCTCTCTCTCTCTGTAGCTGTCTTCTCTCTCTCTCTCTCTCTCCTCGGTCTCTTCCCTCTCTATAATAGAGAGATCTCTCTATCTTCGAGACTCTCTCTCTCATGTATCTCTTAGGATACTCCCTACAGAATCTATATCCTCTACATAGATCGGATGTATATCTCGATATATGTGATAAGTGTATAGATAATCTCTGGATCTGTCTAGATATGTATGGATAGAAGTAATACATAGATCTCTCTAGGTTCTCTCTGACTCTCTCTCTCTAGATCTATCTCTCTATCTCGAGATCTCTTGATCTCTCTCTCTCTCTATCCCTGTCGAGATCCCTTCTCCCTTCTCTCTCAGCTCTCTCCTCTCTCTCTCTCCAGTCTCTCTCTCTAGAGATCCTCTCCATCTCTCCTCTCCTCTATCTCGCCTCATCCTCTCTCTCTCTCTCCTCTCTCAGTCCCTCTCTCTCTACATCTCTCTCTCGAGATCTCTGCTCTCCCTCCCTGTCAGTCTCTCTCTCTACATATAATATGATAGTTAGTAACATATCCCTATATATAGATTATAGATATACATAACATGAGCTATATATATACATATATCTATAAATATATATATATATAATCTCTATATATATATATATATATATATATATAAATATAATATATATATATTGCAGACCGTTTAAGGGCTTTAACACAATTACAACATACAACACAATGAGGAGATTAACTAAACTTTAATCAAACAGTGAACTGGGTTAACCAAAGTGATCTAAAGAACACAAGTAAAGTAAAGAGACATAACAAGAGAGTTAGGGTTTCAAGGAGGCAGTATATTGCTTTCTCAAGTTCTTTTACAAGTGTTACAAAGCATAAAGAAAGATACAAGAACTTGAAATACTTATACTACAACCTACAGCCGGCTATACTTTGAAAACCAGCTGGATACAATTGACTAGACACTAACAAAATCAATTGTAGGATCAAAAGGCATATCTGCCTTTTGACCTTGTGACTATGACATGCCATAGCTCACATCCATATAATTACAAAAATGATAAAGTACATAAAGTGGAAAGTTACAGACTCAAGACCTCAATGTACAGTTACCAAAAGCATGGACCTTTTCACACCAACTCATGTAAGTTGGTGACTTTACAGAGATGCAGCGGAAAAGGTGCTTTATGGAACAGTACATCAGATAAAGCATGTGTACTAAAAGTCTTCGGAAGAAATCTGTCTTCATAGGTTGAAGCTTCGGAAGACTTTGTCTCTGAGGCTTCGGAAGACTTCATGTTTTTGCTTCGGAAGATATTGGTCTTGGCTTCGGAAGATTTTACACTTAGAGTATTTTCTAATGCATTGTGTAAATCTTCCGAAGCATTCTTCACTTCAGTACTTAGTGCATCTTTGCAGAGACACTTTGGATGTTTTGGGTTGCATCAGACTTAAGGAATCCTTACAAACTCCCCCTAGGCTGATGCTACCAAAACACTTAGAAGATCTTCAGATGTTGGTAGTCTTCAGTACAATCAAGACCATTCCTTTCTTCATTAGATGGTCAGGATCATCAAGACTCTCTCATAGTATCTTCTCATCTCAAAGAGATCATGCAGAGGTAAGTTGATTATGTCTTGCCAAGAGTAGACATTCTCAACACCTTGATCTCTGATAACATTCCATCTTTCTGGATTGGTAGAGTAAGTCCAGGACAAGATGGTTGTCTCAGTTGTTAGAGGAGCCACTTGCATAGGAGTTGATTGGGCTGCCTCATCATGCACTTCTTCAGGTTGATCTGATTCAGCCTGAGGTGTAGAGGTAGATGACTTAGGCTTCTTCTTCTTTGTCTTTGGTTTAGAGCCATTCTCTTCTTCCTCTTAGATGACTTTAACTGAGAAGACTGGTCTGCAGAACCATGTTGATCATCAGTGTCTTTCTCAGTTGGGTGTTCCTCCCTCACAGGTTCAGAAGGAGAGGGAGTTTGACCCTGCCTTGGATCAGAAGATGAAGCTTGCTGAGGCTCAGCTGGAGGTTCTGGTTGAGGTGTCTCTGGTTGTTCAAACTTGACCTCCACTTCAGGTGGGACTTGACTTGGAAGAGAGTTCAAGTCAATCAGTTCTCCACTTTTAATCTTCTGCTTGATCACCCTTATATGCTCATCCATAGTGGATAGAGACATGGGCCAAGTCTCCTTCCGGAGAATCCATATAGCATTCAAGAAGCTCATCATTCTTTGTCTGTCAGCAGACTTCTTTGCATTCTTTTGAATGATGGCTCTTGACTTTGCAGCTTCTTCCCTTAGCTTCCTTTTGGTTGTCTTTCTTTCTTTGACTAGCTCAGCTCAAGTTGCTTTAGATACTCAAACTCAATGAGTCCTATAGGACAGGGAAGAAGTGCATCTGCCTGATAGAAGCCTGTGGCACTCAGGTTTTGATCATCTTGATCCTATCTTCTTCTTTATCTACCTGAGGTTCTTGTGGAGCCACATCTTCCTATGCAGGACTTTCTTGAACTGGAGAGAGAGTGGGAGCATGCTTGTAAAGTCTTTTTTTTCTGTCTCTCCCTCTTTGAATTGGAGAAGTAACCTTGCATCCTCCTCTTCTCTCCTTCATCTCTCTTGACCTCCCATGTCAGCCAGTTCTTTAACTCTTCTAAGGGGAGGGAGATGATTTCATCAATATCATAGTTCCTAGTCTGTCAGTAGGTAATCCTGACTGCCCTTAACTTATCATCTTGAGTATTTGGTCTGGAAGCAGCCCTGATTGCGCTTGCATGAAGCTAGATGACCCAGTAGAACTTTCTCCCCTTAGCCTCCTTTTCCTCTCTCTCTCTCCTCCTCACTCATTTCCTCAGGAGTCATTATCCTTTTCCCTTTGTCACCACAACCTTTGTGACTCAAGGTGGGTTGAGCTTGGCCTTCATTGCTTGGTGTAGCTTCCATGCTCTGGCCAGAGAGAGGCTGAGAAACACCTTCACCACAGGTGTCTCAGATGGAGTTTGGACCTCTGCAGTAGTTGTTGATGATGAGACAAGTGGTCTCAGGTTCTGCCACTGGGCCTTCAGTCAAGGTTTCCCCCTATGAAACTAATCTTAGGGTCCACATCAACATCCATTAACCGATGACATTTGCGCTGATTACCTAAGTCTCCTTCTTAGAGAGAACTCGCAAGGATCCTGTCTGGATTCTTTGAGCCACCTGTCAGCTTGTCTTGAATTGCTTGGATTGACAAGTGGCATGTTGACTAAATCCAGTCTTTCATAGAAGCTCAGGCTTTGGAAATAAAAACTTCTTGTTGGGCCTTGAACTCTGTGAAGTATAGGGCTCTTTTGTCATCATCATACCTCCACCTTATGATGTAGTTGCCAGTTCCTTGTGGTGGAGATGAGACAGCCTTGGTATACCTTCCTCAAGAGACTCCTGATGATTGAGTCTATAGAGTCCACATTAATGTGAACTTGAGGAAGTTGCTGAGAATGCACAACAGCAAGTGAGGATGGTGAGTCCTCTATGTCCATTCTCTGAGAAGAACTCCCAGGTTCTGTGGTTGTAATAACTTTCTCCCCCTTTTTGGTAGCATCACCCACTTGCATATGGAGCTGGAGGATAAGTCAATCACTCCACAGGTTCTTGTGTTCCTGGTTGAGCTCTCCTTAAAGGTCTCCCAGCTAGTTTTTCCTTTAGATATGAAATCTAAAGTTACTGATCATTGACCCTGTTATGTAAGGTAGTCACCTGAGATTCCAAGTGACTAACCTTAGAGACTAAATAGGTGCATGTTTTTTGACAATTTCTGCACCTTTAGTCTCAAATTCCCCTCATCTTCATCAGAAGAATCATTGGGGGATGAGACGATTGGACCAAAGTCCTCTCTCTCACCACCAGCTTGAGTTTCTTGGCTGCTGGTTTTCCTCTGCTCACTGGCAGCCTCAGTTGAGATGCCAGTGGGCTGAGTTGCCATGGTTGAGGTCTTAATGATGTAATCACTTTCAAAGTAAGAGCCTCTTCCATATGGACATCCTGAACATGTTCAGGAGTGTCCACCTCAGTAATAGGTGACTGATGTAGGATAGACTGAGGAGAGTCAGAGGTACTCATCTCTCTTTGAGTAGGGGAGGAGAAGAGAGACTCATGGTACTCACTGAATCCTAAGTCTTCATCATCAGTATAGAAGGATAGGTTGGGAATTGGTTGTTGAGATCCAAAGGCTGGGGATGGTAGCTGGCCCCTGAAGGTTGTTCACTTGAGTGTTGAGACTCAGAGTGAAGGCTTAAGGCTGTTGGGCTTGTGAGCTCATCAGGGTGAGCATGAGGAACCTCATCCCTGATAGGTGAAGTAATGGGAGTGGTTTGCTCCTCAGGAGAAGTGGGAGCTCTTGTATCCACTTCTTCCTGTAAGGTGAGTATATAGGGGCCAGCACAGACTCAATAGCCTGAGCAGGGGTTCGTTTGGATTTTCTTTGGTAGGTGAGGGTGATTTCTGGTCTTTTTAGAGGTAAGGATAAAAAGGTGTGGGTTCAACACTAGCTTGTGTTGCTAGGTTGTCACCTTGAGCAATGAGCTCTAACATTTTGGGACTAGGGCTGTTTCTACCCCTGAGAAGCCTACAGTTGGCTTCTTCATTATTTTAAAGATGTCGGGCTTCATCTGTCCCAATTTAAGAATATTACTTGTTTCCCTCAACTGTGAGCCCAGTTCACAGTTGAGAATGTGTTGAACATATCTAGGAAACATGTAATACTCTAAGGAGTATAATTTTGCAAGTAAATTAGTATAAACAAATTGTGAATACCTGAACTTGACCCCCTGAACCATTCCATGAACTATAAAGGAGAGATCCTCAGGAATCTCGTCCCATCCACCATGCTTGTTTGATAAGCTGTGGATAACCACATGGAGCAGGTATTTCCACTAGGATGAGACCTTCCCTTTCCTGAAGGTCTTTACAGAGAAATCTCCCTCATAGCCCATCTACTCAAAGGAATGATTAACAGCTTCCTTTGGGAAGGACACCTCACCTTCTTCATCATCCAGCTGCAAATGTTGGTTAATGATGGCTGGAGTGATGAAGATTGTCCTCCCTTGCACTGTGGCAGACAGTGCCTTCTCCCCATCCATAATGACCTCTTAGCAGGTCTTCCAAAATTCAAGCAAGTGATCCTCATATAGAGTAGGATCAATGGTCAGGGAGGTGAAATAGTTTGACAGAGTCAAGAATTGGCAAATCTCTGAGAAACTTGCATCTTTCTCAGAGCTTAACAGAGCAACTTGATTATGTTGTCTGTGAAGTTGCATGGAGAAATCTGGGTTTGTTTCTACGGTTAAGGTTGGCCATTTCAGAAGCTTAAGGTGAAGAAAGGTAGAAAGCAAAGGCGGTTTAGAGAATTAGGTTAGAGGAATAGGAGAATTTGAGGAAGATAGTGGGAAAGAAGGGGAACCGTTGGGTATTTATGTAAAAAGGGATTTGAACCAAAGTTAATGAAAGAGGATAAACTTTGAAATCCGGAAGTCGGTTCCACCTCTGAAAAGGTAGTTTACTTTTGCTCAAAAAGTAGTTTTTCTTGGAATTCAAAAAGCTTTCGAAGGTAATTTGTCTTTGGAAGTTTTGATTGAAAAAGCTTTCGAAGCTAAAATGGCTTCGGAAGATTTTCCAGAGAGTCTTGAAAATTTATGCTTCGGAAGAGAAATAACCCTAGGATGCTTTGTATAGGAATAAACAAAGCTTCCAAAGGTTAATTTTGCTTCGAAAGAAAAAGTCCTTAAAAATGAATAAGTGTCTTAGATAAGAATTTTAAGCTTCGGAAGATGAGTTTAGACTTCTTCCGAAGGTAAAATCTCTTAGACAGTTTCATTTTGAAGACATGTTTTGCTTCCGAAGATAAAATTATCTTCCGAAGTATCAGAAAATTTTCAAGAATCTAAGGAAAGTCTTCAAAAAGATTTTACAACCAAAGAAAACATGAGCTTATGAAAGTGATGAACTAGACAACTTAGGACACACATATTTTAAGAAGAAATAATTAGAATTAGTTTTAAGAAAAATTCTACTCAAAATTAATCATCCCAATAGCTGATATCAGATACTTAAATCTCTGTTCATCAAAGCTTTGTGAACAGATCAGCATATTGTTCATCTGTATGAACTTTAACTAGTTTAATAATCCCTTTTCATAGTTATCTCTTATTAAATGATACCTGATGTTGATGTGTTTGGTCCTTGAGTACTGCACAGGATTCTCAGTGATAGAGATAGTGTCACACCCCCGCTTATAGCGGAAACACGAGGATGTAACGGACGGACGATCGTCATAACACATTGTTAAATTAATAGAGATGCATTAAATGATGAAGGTCAACGTGTCATGACGTCACCGGACACAAACGGAGACTTGTGCCATGGTTAGTCAGTTCCACGACAAACATAGTCATACAAAACAAATAAGTATAAGTCCCACAACCCGGGAACAAGTAATCAAATGTGAATAACAAGTAAATGTCAAATGCAACTGTCGAAGACATCCAAAGTTTAAATGATGTAAGCCTAAGGTCATCGCTAAGGCAGCATCCCTAGCAATCCTCAATGATTGTTACCTGAAAAGATATGCTCAAAATGGTCAACATAATGTTGGTGAGTTCGCAGGTTTAAATAATAAACAAACTTGATGCTGTATAATAGTTTGGTGGGACCTGAGTGCATACAGTTATAAGCAAGTAATATCACATGAGCATCACAACTAAACCTACGACGTACACAAAGAATTTGTCGGAACATATTCACCCTAGGGCCCGTTCCTGGCCACTGTCAGTCCCAACTAGTATACTAACAAACAAGGGTGGGGGTGTCAGCCCAATAGTACTATCAATACCTGTCCGTCGGCTCCAACACCGGAGTTAAATAGTTGTGAATACAGAACCACAAAGACAACTCATGCATGTACTAGATAAATACTTACAAAACAGTAAACACAACAGTCCCAAAAGAATTGAATAAGTTCACAGCATAAAAATAGTTGAGCATACTTTTCCCCCTTGATGTTTGTAAATAATTGTAATAAAACGGGGCCGCGAAACTCACCTTGAAATGAGGTGAAGATAAAGAATAAAGACTTCTAAATGAGAGCAACGAACGATCAAATACCTATAATGGTTGTAACTAAACTTTTAATCATGTTCAACGAAATTAGATAAGTCCGGTCGGTTTCGGTTCGGTTCGGGTCGACTCGGGTTCGAGGTGCAACTCACACATATAATATAATTCATTCACCCAACATACTATATTAGCAAAATAAACTATATAATAATAATAATAATAAAAATAATATATAATAATAATAATAATAATAATATAATAATAATATAATAATAATAATAATAATAATAATAATAATAATAATAATGATAATAATAATAATAATAATAATAATAATAATAACACAAACACAATTACATAAACACAATATATACACGCACTAGCACACACATCACACTCATATATACACCATATTTGCATTCACACACACACACATACATCATATATATATATATACATACATTCAGTATCCAAACACACACACACATGTATGTATTATACATATGTATACACATGAACATCACACAAGCATACTAACACACACTAATACATGACATATTCACAAATATCATTCGCACATCCATATGTACACCAAATTCTTTCTACTCTCACATATACATACATACACTCATTGCTTATATGCGTATAAAGAGACATACATATGCGGCCACATATACAAACTCGACAACCATCACACGCACGTATACATACATTATATACATACACGTACCGTCACATACATATACACACACGCCAAAGACATCAACACATATACATTCATCGCATACAACATACTCACCGATTCACACCATACACCGATACACGCCGACGCATACACACGGCACACACACACACATACCATACACGCACACACGCACACACACACACACACCACGCACACACATGCACACAACACACACACACACATCGCATACACACACACACTGCACATATACATACACACATTGTACATACATACATATGTATGCACACCACACCTCGCAGCACACACATACACACCACGCACACACTGCACACACGGACACACACACACATCGCATACACACACACTGCACATATACATACACACACATTGTACACATACATATATCATATGCACATACACACACACCGCACACACACATATATATATGTAGGCATATACACACACAACTATCGTAACACACATATACGTACAAAAGGGATCACACGAATCAAGCGAACACGAACCTAACGACATACCGAAACGAAACGAAACGAGACAAAGAGTTTCATATGATCGGTTACCTACGAAACGATTAAACGGTGAAGCGGCGGCAACCGGCGGTGGCTAACGGTGGTGAAACGGCTTGAAAGGGTGGTGCACGGCGGCGGGTTTCACGGCGACGGAAGTTGTTCGATTAGGGTTGACCGATTTTAAGAAATATATATATAATATTTATATTACACTTAGGACCCTGTACTTTAATTTATTAATCCCTAAGTTTAGTTAAATTACCATTTAAACCCTGGACTTTAAATTTAATAATAATAACAATATTATAATAATATATTTTAACGGTAATAATAATAATAATAATAATAAAAAAATAATTTATATTATTAGCGTTATTAATATTAAGGTTGGCACAAAAAGGAGATACGAGAGATTAGGTTCGAAAACAAATTAATTACGCAAAAAAAAAATAATAAATGCGCGAAAAGAGAAATAACGGATTTCGAGTCAATTGACGGACCTGTTGGTGACGGATGTCACAGTATCCCCCAGTTGAGAGAATTTCGTCCCGAAATTCAGCTGGAGTTAGGTCCTGAGGTTGTATCCACGAACAAATGCGGATACTTGGATTTCATCTGGTCTTCCCGTTCCCACGTAAACTCAGGCCCTCGCTTGGAGTTCCATCTCACCTTAACAATTGGAATCTTGCTGCGCTTCAGTTGTTTCACCTCTCGGTCCATGATTTCTATTGGTTCTTCCACAAAATGTAGTTTCTCGTCAATCTTGATTTCCTCAATCGGTACATGAAGGGATCCGTCGGCTAGGCACTTCTTAAGGTTCGATACATGAAACGTATCGTGTACCCCACTAAGTTCTTGAGGTAACTTTAACCGATACGCTACGGGACCAATTCTTTCAGTGATCTCGAATGGTCCAACATATCTCGGAGCCAATTTCCCTTTCTTCCCAAAGCGCACGATTCCCTTCCACGGAGAAACTTTCAATAAGACATGATCACCAATGTTGAACTCTAAGGGTTTGCGACGATTATCAGCATAGCTTTTCTGTCGGTCTCGAGCTGCCTTAAGCCTATCCTTGATTTGAAATATTTTGTCAGTCGTTTCTTGGATAATCTCCGGGCCTGTCAATTGGCTTTCACCTACTTCCGCCCAACACACCGGAGATCTACATTTTCTTCCATACAACGCCTCAAACGGAGCACATCCAATGCTCGTGTGGTAACTGTTGTTGTAAGAGAACTCGATCAATGGTAAGTGGGTATCCCAACTCCCACCAAAATCAATCACACATGCCCTAAGCATGTCCTCTAAGGTTTGTATCGTTCGTTCACTTTGACCGTCGGTTTGTGGATGATAGGCGGTACTTAAGTCTAAGCGAGTACCCATCGCCTTCTGAAGAGTCTTCCAAAACCGAGATGTAAATCTACTGTCTCGATCAGATATAATAGACAGGCACGCCATGTCTAGCCACAATCTCATTCACATATAACCTTGCTAACTTCTCCATTTTGTAGTCCTCGCGAATAGGTAAGAAATGAGCAGATTTCGTCATTCTATCCACTATGACCCAAATTGAATCATGCCCACTACTTGTTCTAGGCAACTTAGTGATGAAATCCATCGTTATATTTTCCCACTTCCATTCGGGAATTTCTGGTTGTTGCAACAGACCTGACGGTTTCTGATGTTCGGCTTTGACCTTGGAACAAGTCAAGCATTCACTCACACATACTTTGCAATATCCTTTTTCATGCCTGACCACCAATACAACTCCTTAAGATCTTGATACATCTTGTCTGCACCAGGATGAACAGAATACTTGGACTTGTGTGCTTCATTCATAACTAGGGTTCGAATATCACCCCACTTAGGTACCCATATACGATCCACGAAATACCGTACACCATCTTCTTTACAGTTCATCTGTTTGTCTAACCCTCGAAACTCCTCACATGCCACATTTTCTTCCTTTAGCGCTTCACTCTGCGCCAACAGTATTTGCTCTTTTAAGTTCGATTGAATAGTCATCCCTAATGCTCGCGCACGTAGTGGTTTAACACGCTCCTTCCTACTCAAGGCATCCGCTACTACATTCGCCTTCCCTGGATGATATCGAATCTCACAGTCATAATCACTTAAGAGTTCCACCCATCTCCTTTGGCGCATATTCAGTTCCTTTTGATCAAAGATGTGTTGAAGGCTTTTATGGTCAGTGTAGACGACACACTTAGTCCCGTATAAATAATGCCTCCATATCTTTAGGGCGAATACCACTGCGCCTAGTTCCAGATCATGTGTCGTATAGTTCTTTTCGTGAACCTTAAGTTGACGTGAGGCATAAGCAATCACCTTGTCCTTTTGCATAAGCACACAACCTAGGCCTTGATGTGATGCATCGCAAAACACCACAAAATCATTCGACCCATCAGGAAGGGTTAATATCGGTGCGTTGCATAGTCTTTCCTTCAACGTCTGAAATGCCTCCTCTTGCTTTCGTCGCCCCAATCAAACTTCTTATCCTTTTGTGTTAACATTGTCAACGGCTGTGCGATCTTAGAGAAGTTTGCAATGAATCGTCGATAGTAACCAGCCAATCCCAAAAATTGTCGTATCTCTGAGGGTGTCTTAGGAGCGTCCCACTTTTTAACTGCTTCGATCTTTCCAGGATCAACGTGGATTCCCTTTTCATTAACCACGTGTCCCAAAAACTTCACTTCCCGCAACCAAAATTCACACTTCGAGAACTTGGCGTAAAGTTTCTCTTCCATCAACAATTTGAGTATCGCTCGAAGGTGTTGTTCGTGGTCTTCTTTGGATCTAGAATAGATGAGTATATCATCTATAAACACGATCACAAACTTGTCCAGATAGGGTTTACACACCCGGTTCATAAGATCCATGAATACTGCTGGAGCGTTGGTCAGCCCAAACGGCATGACTAAGAACTCGTAATGCCCATATCGGGTCCTGAATGCTGTCTTTGGTATGTCCGCCTCATGGACCCGTAACTGGTGATAACCTGATCGGAGATCGATCTTAGAGAAATATGACGCTCCCTGCAATTGATCAAATAGATCATCGATCCTGGGAAGTGGATATCGATTTTTCACGGTCAGCTTATTCAACTCTCGATAGTCTATGCACATTCGAAACGTTCCATCCTTCTTCTTTACAAATAGTATCGGTGCTCCCCATGGCGAGTGACTTGGTCGTATGAAACCCTTATCTAGCAACTCTTGTAGTTGACTTGATAGCTCTTGCATTTCCGACGGAGCTAACCGATATGGCGTCTTTGCTACTGGTGTCGCCCCAGGTACCAAGTCTATGCGGAATTCCACTTGTCGAGGAGGGGGTAAACCGGACAAATCGTCAGGGAATACTTCCGAGAAGTCTCGCACTACCGGAATGTCTTCCAGTTTCCCTTCCTCAGGTTTCTTCTCCACTACATGTGCCAGAAACGCATAGCATTGCTTCAGCAGATAATGACGAGCTTTCATACATGAGATGATCTTTAGACTCCCTCCTGCCCGTTCTCCTTGAATCTTGAGCACATCACCATTAGGCATAGGGATCCGTACTACCTTCTCTCGGCAAATAATTTCAGCTCCACGCTTCGACAACCAATCCATTCCCACTACCACATCGAAACTTCCCAATTCAAAAGGTATTAAATCTATGTCAAAGGCATGATCTTCTAATGTAATCGTGCACCCTCTAATTATTTCACTAGCTCTCACAAATTTACCGTTCGCCATTTCTACTGAGAAGCTAGTCTCTAAACAACTAGGGTTCAAACCAAGCAAGGGTACAAATTCAGCAGACACGAAGCTATTGTCTGCCCCGGTATCAAATAATACAGATGCAAAGTGATTATTGAGAAGGTACGTACCCGTAACAACGTTCGGGTCCTGGCGCGCGTCGTTTGCACCAATTACAAACGCACGCCCTCGGGCAGCATTTCCTTGATTACCTTGCCCTTGATTACCAGCGATCGCCATCACTTGATTTTGGTTATTCCATTGTTGACCCGGTGCCCGATTCAGCCTGGGGCACACATTCCGATAATGCTCTGGGCTCCCACACTCGTAGCAAACTCTAATGTTTCCAGTTGGATTGATTGCATTGTTTGGTGCAACCAAGTTGGGTGCCACTCTACAGTCCCTTTCAATATGCCCTGGGCGCCTACAATTCGCACAAACTCGACACGGCGCCGCAGCAGGATGATGATAATGGCATTTCCCACACTTAGGATGTGGCCCAACATAATCCTTTCTCCCTTGATTCACTGCCACAAAACCTCTAGTCACCTTTGCCTTTTTATCAAATCTTCCCGCCTGATTGTCTGCTTGATTCCCCCGCGTCTCTCCTTTTCTCACCACCTTTGCCTAGTACTCCAGTTCTTACCATCTCATCAGTTAGAGTGCCCGCCTTCAAGATTGCACTCTGGATAGTCGGGGGTGCCGCAGCAGTCACCAGGCCACGTATTTGAGGCACTAAACCCCAAATGTAACGCTCGATCCGCTTTGATTCAGGTGTCACCAGGTGTGGCACCAGTCTTGCCAGCTCATGAAACCGGTCGGTGTAAGCAGCATGTCCTGACCCTACCATCGCATGATTCCAGAATTCATGCTCCAACTTCTGCATTTCGTTCATTGGACAATATTCTTCAGTTGCCAAGGCTTTGAATTCTGCCCAGGTCATGGCCATTGCTGCCTCTCTTCCACGAGCCTGCACTTGGGTATTCCACCATGTTAATGCTTTTCCCACTAGCGAACATGTAGCATACTTCACCTTTTGATTTTCAGCACAATTGCTGATGTCCATCACAGATTCCATCTTCTCAATCCATCGGGTCAAGGCGATGGCTCCACCTTTTCCATCAAACTCTTTTGGTTTACAAGTCATGAACTCCTTGTAAGTACAACCGACTCTTCCTCCATTGCCATTTCCATTCACGTTTCCATTACCATTTCCATCACCCATTCCACCTCCTTCACCATGTTCATTTCCACCTCCATTTCCATGTTCATTTTCATTATTCTCTTCATGACCATCATTTTCATCATCATGCCCAATACCCTCATTACCACCTCCATTGTTATGATTGATGATATTATCACTCACCTGTGCCACTATGGTCGGAATGAGTGCTGCAAGTTGTTGAGCAATCATGGCGGCTATATCAGGGTTTCCAGCTCCCTGGTTATTATCACCATGCCCACCTTCATTTCCACCTACAGGTGCTTCACCCCTACCTCCTGCACCTCTTCCTCTACCTCTACCTCTTGGAACGGCACCACCACGACTAGCACTGCGAGTAATTCTCCTGGGCGGCATCTTTCTAGTCAACATAAACAATACGTAAGCCCCAAATCTTAAAGTCAATCAATAAAGTAATACATGTGCAGTGAGTATCATTGCTGAGCTACGACCCTTTGAAGACCAGATTTTTTTTTTTCAAGGAAATAGTTGGTTGCATAACCATTGAAATGCTGGAGGGGTGTTATCTCATAGGGACAGGGACATTGTGACAATATGATCCCGTGAATCTTTAGGTGAGTTAGAACTCACGTAAGTAATAAGGTGATGGATGATTTATCAAGATTGATAAGGTCTAAGAAGAAACAGGACACTAATGTCCTAAGGTATGGAGTTGAGGATTCGTACTAACAATGACAGTTATCTTGCGGCAAGATTGACTAGACTTCGCATGCACGACAAATTGCATTTACGTGTGCACCCGTAATTGTAATTTGCTTTGCATGGTCAACCCCTCTCATCCTAACCGAGTCAAACCGCCTTGTCAAGTACAAAGTGTTATTCAAGATAGAAGTATCAAAGGTATGATCGATAATCAAAAGTTAATTATCAGAAGTTGAAAAAGGAAATGAAATAGAATTATTAACACATTACGGATCATGAATAGTTTCAATAATTAAAGAACATACACGCATAGTCAAATGCACATAAGTCCTAATATGCATTCTACATGTAGGTTCTTAGGTTATAGTCTAGGTCGAGTGATCCACCTAATTCTCTATAACCAATGGCTCTGATACCAATCTGTCACACCCCCGCTTATAGCGGAAACACGAGGATGTAACGGACGGGATCGTCATAACACATTGTTAAATTAATAGAGATGCATTAAATGATGAAGGTCAACGTGTCATGACGTCACCGGACACAAACGGAGACTTGTGCCATGGTTAGTCAGTTCCACGACAACATAGTCATACAAAACAAATAAGTATAAGTCCCACAACCCGGGAACAAGTAATCAAATGTGAATAACAAGTAAATGTCAAATGCAACTGTCGAAGACATCCAAAGTTTAAATGATGTAAGCCTAAGGTCATCGCTAAGGCAGCATCCCTAGCAATCCTCAATGATTGTTACCTGAAAAGATATGCTCAAAATGGTCAACATAATGTTGGTGAGTTCGCAGGTTTAAATAATAAACAAACTTGATGCTGTATAATAGTTTGGTGGGACCTGAGTGCATACAGTTATAAGCAAGTAATATCACATGAGCATCACAACTAAACCTACGACGTACACAAAGAATTTGTCGGAACATATTCACCCTAGGGCCTTCCTGGCCACTGTCAGTCCCAACTAGTATACTAACAAACAAGGGTGGGGTGTCAGCCCAATAGTACTATCAATACCTGTCCGTCGGCTCCAACACCGGAGTTAAATAGTTGTGAATACAGAACCACAAAGACAACTCATGCATGTACTAGATAAATACTTACAAAACAGTAAACACAACAGTCCCAAAAGAATTGAATAAGTTCACAGCATAAAAATAGTTGAGCATACTTTTCCCCCTTGATGTTTGTAAATAATTGTAATAAAACGGGGCCGCGAAACTCACCTTGAATGAGGTGAGATAAATGAATAAAGACTTCTACAATTGAGAGCAACGAACGATCAAATACCTATAATGGTTGTAACTAACTTTTAATCATGTTCACAAAAAGAATTAGATAAGTCGGTCGGTTTCGGTTCGGTTCGGGTCGACTCGGGTTCGAGGTGCAACTCACACACATATATATATAATTCATTCCACCCACATACTATATTAGCAAATAATACTAATAATAATAATAATAAGGATAATAATAATAATTATATAAATAATAAATAATATAAAATAATAATAATAATAATATAATAATAATAATAATAATAATAATAATGATGATAATAATAATAATAATAATAATAATAATACACACACAATTACATAAACACAATATATACACACAACTTGAGCACACACATCACACTCTATATACACCATATTTCATTCACACACAACATCTCATATATATATATATACATACATTCAGTATCCAAACACACACACACAATGTATGTATTTATACATATGTATACACATGAACATACACACACATAGCATACTAACACACACTAATACATGACAATATTCACAAATATCATTTACGCACATACATATGTCACACACCAAATTCTTTCTACTCTCTCAGCATATACATACATACACTCATTGCTATATGCGTTAAAGAGACATACATATCGCCACATAGATACAACATCGAACAACATATCACACACACGGCACATATACATACTTATATACATACACGTACCGTCACATACATATACAACGCACAAAGACATACTAACACATATACATTCATCGCATACATACATACTCACCGATTCACACACATACACCGATACACGCCGACGCACACACGGCACACACACACACATACCACGCACACACTGCACACACACACCACACGACACACGCCACGCACACACTGCACACACACACGTACACACACACACACTCCATACACACACACACTGCACATATACAATACACACACATTGTACATACATATATCATATGTATGCACATACACACATCGCAGCACACACACATACACAACACACACGCAACGCACACACTGCACACAAACACGGGACACACACACACATCGATACACACACACACACATGCACATATACATACACACACATTGTCTACATATATCATATGTATGCACATACACACATCGCAGCACACACACAACATATATATATGTAGGCATACACACACACTATCGGTACACACACATATATACGTACACATAAGGGATCACACGAATCAAGCGAACAACCGAACCTAACGAAACGACAAACGAAACGAAACGAAACGAGACAAACGAGTTTCATAATGATCGGTTACCTACGAAACGATTACGGTGAAGCGGCGGCAACGGCGGTGGCTAACGGTGGTGAAACGAGCTTGAGGGTGTGCACGGCGGAGGTTCACGGCGACGAAGTTGTTCGATTAGGGTTGCCCATTTTAGAAATATATATATATATTGATATTACACTTAGGACCCGTAGTTTATTTAATTAATCCCTAAAGTTAGTTAAATTACCATTTAAACCCTGGACTTTAAATTTAATAATAATAACAATATTATAATACTAATAATATTTACGGTAATAATAATAATAATAATAAATTAAAAAAAATAATTTTATATTATTAGCGTTAGTTAATATTAAGGTTGGCACAAAAGAAGATACAACGAGATTAGGTTCGAAAACAAATTAATTACGCAAAAAAAAATAATAAATGCGCGAAAAGAGAAATAACGGATTTCAAGTCAATTGACGGACTTGTTGGTGACGGATGTCACAGATAGCACTATTGTTGTCTATGTGGATAGGAGTCTCTTTGAAGTTAAATCCATAGTCCAGCTCTGATTTTGAATCCAAAGCACTTGAGCACAGCAGCTTGCAGCAGCAGGTATTCAGCCTCAGCAATTGAGTTTATGCAGACACACAGGATGTTTCTTGCATTGCCATGAGACAACCCTTCCACCAAGGAATTGACATCCCCTAGATGTAGACTTTGCAGTCATGTTGCAACCACCATAATCACTATCTGTATAGGCATACAGATTGAAATTAGGATTCTTTGGATACCATAGACCAAGTGTTTAAGCACCTTTGAGGTATCTTAAAATCCTTTTCACAGTGATTAAGTGAGACATCTTGGGGTTGGCTTGATATCTTGCACAAATACATGTGGCAAACATGATATCAGGCCTGCTAGCTGTAAGATACATAAGAGACCCAATCATAGCCCTGTATAGGTGTTCATCTACACACTCCCCCCTCAAGATCTGGACCAAGGGAGTGGTTTCTGGCTATGGGTGTCTTAGCAATCTTACAATCAGTCATGTTGAACCTCTTGAGTATGTCTTGAACATACTTTGACTGACTTATGAAGATGCCATCTTCAACTTGCTTCACTTGAATTCCCAGAGAGAAATTGAGTTCTCCCATTGAACTCATTTCAAATCTGTCTTTCATCAGCTTCTCAAAGTCTTTGCAGAGCTTTGGATTAGTTGAACCAAAGATGATGTCATCTACATATACTTGAACCAGCAATAAGTCATTTCCCTGTCCTTTGATGAAGAGAGTTCCATCTATAATACCTCTCCTGTATCCATGTTTACAAAGATACTCAGATAGTGTCTCATACCACTTTCTGGGTGCCTGATGCAGCCCATAAAGAGCTTTGTCAAGCTTGCAGACATAATCAGGATGATCAGGGTCTACAAAACCAGGTGGCTGTTTGACATAAACCTCTTCATCAATCACTCTATATAAGAAAGCACACTTTACATCAAGTTGGCAGACCTAGAAGTTCTTGGATGCAGCAAATGCCAGGATATCCTAACAGCTTCTAGTCTTGCTACAGGAGCAAAGACATCAGTGTAGTCAATCCCTTCTTCTTGTGTGTATCCTTGAACAACTAGTCTTGCCTTGTTCTTGATGATGATTCCTCTATCATCCTTCTTATTCCTAAAAACCCATTTGGTTCCAATGGTAGTCTTCCCATGAGGAAGAGGACAAAGGTTCCAAACTTTCTGCCTTTTGAATTGAAGCAGCTCTTGTTGCATAGCTTCAACCCAACTTCCATCCTTTAGAGCTTCATCAACTTTCTTGGGCTCTATCTGAGATAAGAAACAAGAGTGAAGACAAATATTTGCTTCATGGGTTTGTCCTCTTGTTCTTACCCCTGTGACAACATCTCCAATGATGTTTGTGGTGGGGTCAGACTTGTGGATCCTTAGCTGAGGGATCACAACAAGTTGCTGAGAAAGATCCAAATTTGAGAAATTTAGATCTGGTCTGGAAGATTCACCCTCCACAATCTCACACTTATCAAGATTAACTTGATCCAATGAGTGTGTGACATCATTGATGTTGTCATCTATGGTATGGTTATTAGCATCAAGAAATTCCTGATCACTATCACCATCACCATTGTTGTCTTCTATAATTGAGGTGTCTTTATCTGGTTGAGAAGCCTCTGAGCTGGAATTTGAAGGCATACAGATGTATCAGCTGAATTTGTCATTGTTGTGCTGATAGAAACCTCATTTGCTGAAGTAGTTCCAACTGGAGCTGAAGATGTATGAGTTGAGGGTCTTCCTAGCTCAAATCTTGGATCAGGATCACCTGTATTTAAATTTTCTGCAGATCCTGAAACATGCTCACAAGATTTGTTAAAACAGTTGGTAACTAAATCAAGATCAACAGCCAATCCGGACCAGAACCAGCCACACAGGGGTGTGTGCTCATTGAAAGTCACATTGGCTGACTCCTCAACAATTCTAGTTCTGAGATTGTATACTCTATAAGCTTTAGCTTGGGAAGAGTATCCAATGAAGTGTCCATCATCTGATTTCTCAGCAAACTTGGCAATTTGATCTTTGGTATTCAAGATGGTGCAGGGACATCCAAATGACCTGAGAAAACCAATGAAGGTTTCCTCTTGTGCCAAAGTTCATAAGGAGTCTTACCATGTGTCTTAACTATTAAACTCTGTTTTGCAATAGCGAGCAGTATTAACTCTGCCTCTGCCAGAAGGTGATAGGCAGTTTAGAGAGTCAGACAACATAGTTCTTGCAGCTTCAATAAGTGTCCTGTTTCTCCTCTCAGCAACTCCGTTTTGCTGAGGAGTCCTGGGAGCACTATATTGTCTTGTAATACCTTTTCATCACAAAATGTATCAAGGATTTGGTTCTTGAATTCAGTTCCTTGATCACACTTATGGTTTTGACCTTGTGATCACATTGATTCTCACTTTTAAGATGAATTCTTCAGAATCTCAGGGGTTTCATCCTTAGTTCTAAGGAAGAAGACCCAAGTGAATCTTGTAAAGTCATCTGTGATCACCAAACAGTAAGAGGTCCTTCCTAGACTCATTACACTGGTGGGGCCAAAGAGATCCATATGTAATAAGTGTAGGGGAGTAGTGATGGAGTTCTTTTCCTTAGGCTTGTGAGATACCTTATGTTGCTTCCCTTTCAGGCATGCAACACAATGATCATCACTTGTAAACTCTTTCTTTGGCATTCCAGTTACCAGATCATGTTTAATTAATTTATTCATGTTCTTAAAGTTTACATGGCACATTCTTTTATGCCATAGGAAAGACTCATCACTATTTGCTTTAGATAGAAAGCATGAAACTTCTCCAGAGGGAGATGTTTCTTGCGAATCCATCTTGTACATGTTCCCTTTCCTGGGGGCTCTGAGCAGGATATGCTCATGAGGAATGACCACACCCAGGCTTGAGAACAATGCACTCATGCTCAGTGAAGAGCATGTTATGACTCTGATCACAAAATTGGGATACACTCAGAAGATTGTACCCAAGCTCCTTAACAAAGTTTACCTTCTCAATGCTGAGCTTACCATTTGTGACCTTGCCCCTTCCAGAAATTTAACCACCTTCATCTCCTCCAAAGCAACTGGTCCTCCATCAATTCTCTCAAAATTATGGAGTAGAGACCTGTTGCCTGTCATGTGCCTGGAACAACCACCGTCAATTATCCAAACATTCCTGTTTGTCTTGAGCTGTTCCTGCACAAAGAAGATGATTAGTTACATTTGGAAACCCAAGCCTTACTTGTCTTGGGCTCACTAAGTGTAATAGAAGGTAATGCAACAGTAATAGATCCTATGGTTGTACTATAGGGATCTTCAGCTGTTGTTGATGGAGAAACTTCAGTCATTTGGTCTTTCTTAGACTTCCACACCACCTTTGGAGTCTTGGACTTGACCTTCAAGACCTTAGAAGCTTTTGAGACTTCACAAGTTTTGATGACTGAACCTTCGGAAGATTCTACAGTCACTGCAGCAGAGACTTCAGTGCTTCGGAGAACTCCTTTCTTCCGAGACCAATTTTACTTCCGAAGGTAATTTTCCATTTACCTGCTTCTTTGATTTGGAGCTTTCGAAGGAAACAGACTTTCCTTCCGAAGCTTGAGACTTCTTGAGACTCTTTGAAGTCTTTGTATTGGTCATGTGGATAGTACTTTTAGGATTGTATGGGCAATCCTTAGCATGTGAGAAGTACTTTCACACATGACACACAACATTTTCTTTTTCAAACAAGTCTCCTTTTGAGAGCAAGACTGGCTTTGATCACATCCCTTCTCCACCTTCATCTTGGTAGATGCTGAGACAGTTCTTTTGGGCTATGAACTGTTCTTGGAGTTTGATGGTCCAGGCTGTGCAGCAGTGGTACAGCAGCTCAGTCTTCTTCTTTGCACTGAGATTATTTGAACATGAACCAGGAATCTTAGCTGAGGAGTCTTGGTTGATGTCTTCAGTCCTTACTACTTTGAAACCTGCAGAGATAAACACTTGTTACTGCTTAGCATCAAAAGTAGCCTTGATTTCTTGAGCCTTCTTGCTTTCCTTTTGCTCTTTCTGATCAAGTTCTTTCTCTTGACTTGGTCATCACAGTTGATTTCTTCTCCTCAGAAGGATAGTGGCCCTTTGGAAGAATCCTCTTCTTCACTCTTCTCAGAGGAATTCTTCACTATCACTTCTTCATCATCCTCACTTACAGGATCTATGAGAGGAAGCTCATCTTCACAAGAGTTCCACACCTAGGAGATCTTACAGACAAGATTGTGTGTGGAGGAGCTATCTCATTGATCCCAGTCCCTGTCTATTTTGATAGCACACTTTGTTGTGCAGGGATGAGAGGATATCATGTTCTTGAAGGTCTCTTCTTCAAGAACACTCTTCTCTGCCTTGGCTTTGCTGATCACAAGCTCAGCCTGGCACTCAGTCAACTTATTATGAGATCTTGGATCTGAGTTCTAAAATCTGTATGTTCATGTTTTAGTACTGAAATGGTTTTCTCCAAGTCCTCTATCTTAACTTGTAATCAATTTCAGACTTTCTAAAATTAGATTTTAATATGTTTAATGACTCAAGATCAGATCTCATCTCTAAGTTGTAGGACCTGTATCTATTTACTTTAGCAATGCATTCAGGAGTACAGAGATGTTCCAATACCTTGGCTTCATCATGGTCAGCCATCAGTGCTTGGTTTGGAGAAGCATCTTCCACCTGAAAGCTCCAGTCAAGCCTCCCTCTTCAACAGCAACAGCAACATGTTGCTTTGGCTTCTCAGTCTGAGGGGCTTTGTCAGTGTAGTTTGGTCGGGTTGTGTTTGGCCCCCATTTGCTTTAGGTGCCTTACACTTCCTAGCAAAGTGGCCCATAAGGTTACAGTTGTAACACTTAGCTTTGCTTTTATCCAGCCCAAACTTACCACTGGTAGCATTGCTTGGAAATCTTCTTCCTGTTCTCTTGTAGAACTTCTTGGCTCTGTGAGTGAGAAGAGCCATCTGCTGAACTATCTCCATGTATTCCAGGTCATCTGGATGGATACAGTCCAGGTCTTCAAGAGTGAAGAGATAATTCCCACAGCTTTCATCAGTATACACAAAGGCTTGAGAAGAACTTGTCTCATGGAATGGGCTTCCTTGAGTAAAGTTCTCCCTTGGTGTCTCCAGGAAGGTGATGAAAGGACCCTTTTGTTAGTTGTCAGGGTAGCATATGAGATGATGTTGGGGTTCTATATGCTGTCCCTTTCCACCACATGAAGGGCTGAACCCATTTAATGTTGGAGTTGCCAGATGAACCTTGCATGTTCATCTCCATCTGGTATCCACTGAGAATCCCATACAACTCTGTCAGAGTAAGAGTTTTAAGGTTCTCAGTCCTCTTGATCACCACACAATAGTGTGTCCATTGCCTAGGAAGTGAGGACATGAACTTCCTTACAATGTCCCTGTTCTCAAGAGGAACTCCTCCATCCACTAGGGTATCCACAATCTCAACATACTGAAGTATTGTTGGGTCATGGTTTCACCTGCTTTGAAGGTGAAGTTTTCAAGTGCTGCTTCAGAAGATCTTTCTTGTTCTCCTTGGCTTCAGAGGAGCCTTTATACATCAGCTTCAGTGCATCCCACAGCTGTTTTAGCTGTTTTACACTTCTTAGAACCTCTGTATACAGAGTTTTGGAAGCAGTCTGAAGAGCAGTCATGGCCTTCCTATCAATCTCTACTCTTTTTTCTATCTTCATCTGAGTAGTTGGCCACATCTTTGGAATCATACCAGCACCAGTAGCAGAGGGGGTGCTGGGTATGAAAGGTCCATTCTCAACAGATTCCCACACTCTTGAATCAAGAGACCTGATGAAGCCTTCCATTCCTCATGCACCAGGTGTCAAAATCATCAAGAGTGATCAGTGGGGATTTGTTCATGGTTCCAGTCTCCATATCAGTCTTGAGATGGAAGCCATTTGAAAGTTTAGTTTTGTGTGTGTGAGGGATCTTAAGATGGTTAGATCTTATATCAAGAGCCTGGAAGCTCTGATACCAATTGCAGGACCCGTTTAAGGCTTTAAACACAATTACAACACAAACAACACAATGATGAGATTAACTAAACTTTAATCAAACAGTGAACTGGGTTACCAAGTGATACAAAGAACACAAGTAAAGTAAGAGACAGAACAAGAGAGTTAGGGTTCCAGGAGGAGTATATATATTGCTTTCTTTCCTCAAGTTTTTTACAAGTTTACAAAGCATAAAGAAAGATACAAGAATTGAAATACTTATACTACAAACCTACACAGCCGACTATACTTTGAAAGCCACTGGTATAATTGACTAGACACTAACAAATCAATTGTAGGATCAAAAGGCATATCTGCCTTTTGACCTTGTGACTATGACATGCCATAGCTCACATCCTTATACATTACAAAAGGGATAAAGTACATAAAGTGGAAAGTTACAGACTCAAGACCTCAATGTATTAGCAAAAGCATGGACCTTTTCACACCAACTCATGTAAGTTGGTGACTTTACAGAGATGCAGCGGAAAAGGTGCTTTATGGAACAGTACATCAGATAAAGCATGTGTACTAAAAGTCTTCGGAAGAATCTGTCTTCATAGTTTGAAGCTTCGGAAGACTTTGTCTCTGAGGCTTCGGAAGACTTCATGTTTGGCTTCGGAAGATATTGGTCTTGGCTTCGGAAGATTTTACACTTAGAGTATTTCTAATGCATGTGTGTAAATCTTCCGAATCATTTTTCACTTCAGTACTTAGTGCATGTTTGCAGAGACACTTTGGATGTTTTGGGTTGCATCAGACTTAAGGAATCCTTACATATATATATATATATATATATATAATATAATAATATCTTATATAGTATCTATACATATATATATAACATAAATATATTATACATATATAGATACATATATCATATACCTCTCTATATAGTATATATGATATATAAACACATATATCTATACATACATATTTATATTGTATACTTAATTATATTGTATATCTATATGCATGTCTATATCTATATATATATATATCTATAATCCTATCTCTATATAGCTCTCTCTTATCTATCATATACTCTATTATCTCTATCTATCTATATCTCTCTCTCTCCTCTTCGTATCTCTCCCTCTTCTTCGTCATATATGTCTCTCTATCCCCTCTCTCTATTGTCTCTCTATATATATATATATCTCTCTAGTCTTCGCTCTCTCTCTCTCTGTCTCTTTCTCTCTCTCTCTCTCTCTCTCTCTCTGTTCTGTCTCTCTCTCTCTGTCTCTCTTCTCTGTCTCTTCTCTCTCTCTCTTCCTCTCTCTCTCCTCATCTCGCTCTCTCTCTCTCTCTCTCTCTATCTGTGTGTGTGTGTGTGTCTCTCTCTCTACTCTCATGATCTCTCTGTCTCTCTCTCTATCTATCTCTGCATCTATATATATGTATATCTATATATATATGTCATATATATATATTGTTGGATCTAGAGAGGCTGTTGCAACCAAAACTATGTCACTTAGAAGATTTTGAGTACAACATACAAAGGACTTCCGAAGCCAAGTGTGGAACTTCCGAAGGAAGAAGGAGCTCTTCCGAAATCTAAGTGTAAAATACACTTCCGAAGGAAAACTCACTCCACTTCCGAAGACAAAGAAGCTACTTCCGAAGATCAAGACTTAAAGACAAAGTTCTGAAGTCAACTTCCGAAGTATAAAGAAGTCCTCAAAGCCTCGGAAGCATAGAAGCATCTTCCGAAGTATAAGTGGCTTCGAAGAACTTGTTCTTCCGAAGCCAGTTAACCTTCGGAAGACACTTCTATTATCCAGTAGACATAAGTATGGTCTGTCTGACACTCCGCTGCAAATCTCTGAGATACTGCATGGCGTTTTCTTAAAAGCCATGTAGTTGACCATACTTTAATCTACTGTTTACCTTTTTATGTTAAGTACAGTTGCCATCTTTAGTTGGTGACAAAAGGTAAGTCATGGACATGTCATGACTACCATATCTTAGATAATACTTTATCTAACATACCTTAACTATAGCATTGTAGTATATCTTTAGTCGTAGGTTTCCAGCTGGTATCAAGTATAACCGGCTGTAGGATCTAGTATATATAGTTTCTCATTGTAACTCTTGATTCATGCTTGTAAGTGTCTTGTAATCTTGAGTTGAGAAGTAATATATACAAGTACCTTGAAAATACTTCTGCTTGTTCCTTTATTACTTATTATATTATTATCAACTCTTGTTAAAGGCATTGCTTCATCTTGTTTGAGTGATATTATAAGTGAGTTTGAGAGAATCACAAGTGTTAAGTGACAAAACCCGATCCTGCAATTGGTATCAGAGCTTTTTAGGCTCTTGATTGTGAGATCTTACCATCCTAATCAACCAGTTTTTCACTCCTCCTTATACCTCACTCAAAAATGGCCCTCATCAAATCTGAAGTTGAAATGGGAACAATGACCAAAGCTCCCATCATCGACCCTGAAAACTTCAGGTCTTGGAGCAGAAGAATGGAAGGCTTCATCAAATACAGGATAGCAAGATGTGGCAATCCATCGTTAATGGCCCGTATAAGCCAAAAGTTGCTGGTGGAAACGGTGCCATGATCGAGAAGGCCGTTGAAGACTATTCCGATGAAGACAGGAAGAAGCTTGACATAGACAGCAATGCTATGACTGTTCTTATGACTGCAATCCCAAACTCCATCATGGTGGGGTTTGAGCATTGCAAGTCTGCCAAAGAACTCTTTGATGCTCTTGCTCAAATGTACTCAAGCTCGAATGATTCAAAGAAGGACTCACTAAAGCAGCAGTTTGAGAACTTCACCTATGTTGCTGGAGAAACTTTTAGCAAGCAATATTTCAGGTATATGGATCTTATCTTTTCCCTTCAATCTGTGGGAATCACTCAAGAACTTAGAGACCTTACAAAAAAGTTTATGAGTGCTCTACCCCATGAGTGGACATTCTACTGTGTCTCCATCAAGAGAACAGAGAATTTAAACACACTCACCATGACCGAACTCTATGGGATCCTTGATGGATACCGTTTGGAAATGGAAAGCAAGAAGGGTCACCAAGCAAGCAGACCCTTGAGCCTTCCTGCTAGCAACGCTTTAATGGTTGCTGAAGGCTCAGGTATCTTCCAGTCTCAGCAGTACCTGTCATACTCCCAGCAGCCATCTTGTTCATCTGGGCCTTACATCACATTCCCTGAGACTCCAAGGTCTCATCAAGCTCAGCAAAGCTCCTTTCAGGAGGGCTGTGCGTTTGTCTCAGGGAGTGGACACTCCAATGATCATCAATTCTGCTTTGATGATCTTGAGTGCTTCAGTCCAGATGACATAGAGTATGTGGACATTGTCCAACAAATGGCTCTTCTAACCTACAGAGCGAAGAAGTTCTTTAAGAGAACTGGAAGGCAATTCCCTCAAAACCCAATCACCAGCAAGTTTGGGTTTGACAAAAGCAAGGCTAAATGTTACAACTGTAACCAGCTTGGCCATTTTGCAAGGGAATGCAAGGCTCCCAAGTCCAACCCGGGAACCTCACAGGCCTCCACACATCCTTCCACACCAAAGCCCACAGAAAGTCAACTGAAACAGCAGCAATGGCTCAAGAAGTTGACTGGAGCTTTATGGTTCAAGATGTGACTCCTGCTCAAGCACTCATGGCAGGAACAAATGAAAATAAGGTATATGAACATCTATGTACCCCTGCTTGTATTGCTAAGGTTAAATTGTACCAGGACTACAATATGGAAACTAAATCTGATATTGAGTCTTTAAATGTGTTAAAATCTGACTTTAAAAGGGCTGAATCTGACTACCAAAAAAATTGAGGAGTTAGAGAAAACTATGTCCCTTTTAAAACATGAACACACCAACTACAAGACTCAAATCAAGGATTTAATATCCAAATTGACTGAGGCTCAAGCCCAGCTTGTCAGTGCTGAGGCTCAAGCCACGATGTATGCTATTTCCGAGCAGAACTTCCAAGCCATACTTGCATCATCCTCTCACTTCAAACTTTGTTATCAAAACAAAAGTGGGTTGGGAACCAATGAAATTGCTCCACCACACTCTATGAGTCTATAAGACAACCAAGGTGTGGTACTGAAGAGCAAGAGGTTCCATCTGTTGACCCACCTTCTAAAGAGTCAAAGAGTGATGCAACTATGGAGACCATGACCATCACAGGGAAGGAACAGGTAATTGTGCCCTCCCCAACCAATGATGATCAAACCCTGACCACCAAAGCCAGAAGAAGCAGGGCTAAAGCAGCCAGAAAAACTGCCAAGAAGGTGGCTGAATCCAAACTGAAGATAGACCCAAAGCAAAAGGGTGTATTCATATCAGCAGGATTTCAGGTGGTTGGACCTTCTGATTCAGGAAAAGAGTACAGTACCAGTACTCCTATCCTACCAAAGGATCAGAAGTTAAAGGGAAAGGTTGCTGATGAGGAGAAAAAGAACAAGAAACAGCAACCCTCTCATTCCCAGAAAATTAACATTGGATGCATAATGTGTGGTCTGCAAAACCACATGGCTAAAGATTGTTACTACAATCCTGCTAGCACACATTATGCAAATAATGTTAAAAGAGAAGGAGTCAGGGAAGGTTTCACATTTGGACCATATCAAATGGTTCAAGTAATGAAAAAGGGAAAGCTTGTTTCTGAAGCAAGGCTTCTCTCGGAAGAAAACTCTTCTTCCGAAAGGAAAACGGCTTCGGAAGTTAAAGCTGCCAAGACTCATAAAAGAGTCCCCTTGAAACCATCCCAGAAGAAGACTGCTTCGGAAGAAAAGGTGGTGAAGGTCTCTTCCGAAAAGAAAGAAGCTTCGGAAGAATGCCAAGCTACAAAAGCTTCATCAAGCTCATCTTCTATGATCAACCAAGGGATGGAATGGAAGATTAAGGAAGATGCTGTAGCCCAAACCTCTTCTTCAAAGACATCAATTGAACCCTCATGCATAAATTTTGGTTCAATCATGTCACTCTCATTGGAAGAACCCAAGACCAACAAGGCTTGGGTTTCCAATCAAAACTAATTATCTCACCTTATGTGCAGGGACATCCATATGACAAGAATAACAACATTTGGATTGTAGATAGTGGATGCTCCAGGCACATGACAGGGAACAGATCTCTCCTTTAACAATTTTAACATTATGATGGAGGTCCTGTCCAGTTTGGAGGTGAGGCCGGAGGATATATTTCTGGCAGAGGAAGTATATCCAATGGAAAATTAAAGGTTGACAAAGTTAATTTTGTCAAACAGCTTGAACACAACCTATTAAGTGTTTCTCAATTCTATGATCAAAAGCATCAAATGCTTTTCACAGAACATGAGTGCATCATCCTCAAACCTGGGATGACAATTCCTCCTGAATTGGTGCTTCTTAGATCTCCCAGGAGAGGGGATGTGTACAAGCTTGATATGAACAATGCTTCCCCAATGGGAGAAGTATCATGCTTTCTTTCCAAAGCTGATAGTGATGAGTCAACACTATGGCATAAACGAATGTGTCATGTCAATTTTAAGACAATGAATAAATTGGCTAAAAATAACTTGGTACATGGTTTGCCTAAAAAGGAATTTTTCTGCAAAGATAACTGTGTTGCTTGCCTGAAAGGGAAACAACACAGGTCTTCTCATAAATCCAAGGTTGTTAACTCTATCACTACTCCATTACACTTATTGCACATGGATCTATTTGGTCCCACAAGTATAATGAGCATTGGAAGGAAATCATATTGCCTTGTGGTAGTTGATGATTTTACTAGATTTACATGGGTATTCTTTTTAAGAACTAAAGATGAAACTGCTGAAACTTTAAAATCTTTTATTCTTAAAATAGAAAATCAAGTTGATCACAAGGTTAAAATAATTAGAAGTTATCAAGGGACTGAGTTTAAGAACTTTGTTCTTGACTCATTTTGTAACTCAAAAGGGATTGCC
Source organism: Flaveria ramosissima (assembly GCA_025215565.1). NCBI lineage: Eukaryota > Viridiplantae > Streptophyta > Magnoliopsida > Asterales > Asteraceae > Flaveria > Flaveria ramosissima. The sequence goes on from CM046034.1 coordinate 21,302,383, forward strand.
AGACAATACAGTGCTCCTAGAACTCCTCAACAATATGGTGTTGCTGAGAGGAGAAATAGGACACTTATTGAGGCTGCTCGGACTATGTTAGCTGGTTCAAAGCTGCCTCTAACATTCTGGGCAGAGGCAGTCAACACTACATGCTATGTGCAGAACAGAGTTCATGTAGTAAAGCCACATGGAAAGACCCCTTATGAGTTATGGAACAAGAGGCCACCGTTCATTGGCTTTCTAAGGTCCTTTGGCAGCAGGTGTACCATACTTAACACAAAAGACAATTTGGCAAAATTTGCTGAAAAGTCAGATGATGCTATCTTTGTTGGATATTCCTCATATTCTAAAGCATACAGGGTTTATAATATTAAAAACCAACAATTTGAGGAATCCTCCAACATTGTAGTTAATGAGCACACTCCTTGTGTTAGGGGGAATGGCCCTGATCATATCTTTGATTTAGAATTGTTTCCAAACTATTCTAAACCATCTTGTGAGAATGTTTCAGCTGGAACAGGTGCTCAAAGAAATTCTGATGAAGATCAACTGTTTGAGCTTCCCAGACCTACTCCAAGTTCTCCAAGAGCTACAACAAATCAAGTTCCCACTATTGAAAGATCAGACAGCATAACCATTTCAAGAGATAGTGGAACTTCAACAAGGGATTCATCTAATGATTTTCAAATCTCCTCAGGTGATCCTGCACAACACCAAGCTGATGGAGCAGCATTTTGAAGGAACAGCAACTGTTAATGATGCTTCACAGCAAAGAAATGATGATGTTTCTCTTTCATTCAATCAGTCCTCATTGAATGAGATTGAAACAACAGCTGGACCAAGTATTCAAGCCCCTGAGCAAAATATGTCCAACTTGGACTTATCTTTGCAACTGGAGGTGATTCTAAGACTTAAAATTCACAATACTCATCCAGCTGAAAACATCATAGGGGAAGTCTCTGAGGGTGTGAGAACAAGGGACAAACTCATAATGGGAATGTCTGCTTGTACTCATGCTTCTTATCCCAAATGGAACCCAAGAAGGTGGAAGATGCCTTGAAAGATAGTAGCTGGTTGAATCAATGCAAGAGGAGCTGCTTCAATTCAAAAGACAAAAGGTTTGGAACCTATGTCCGCTACCATCTGGTCAAGTACCTATAGGCACCAAATGGGTATTCAGAAACAAAGAGATGACAGAGGCTTGATTATCAAGAACAAGGCAAGACTGGTGGTTCAAGGATACACTCAAGAGGAAGGAATTGATTATACTGATGTCTTTGCACCTGTTGCAAGACTTGAGGCAGTTAGGATCTTCCTTGCTTATTGTAACACCCGGAAATTTATTATTTTGAAGCCGGCGAAGAAGGAAAAGAAATAAAGTCCAAAGTTGAGGGACCAAACTCGCCAACGAAGAAAAGTTGGGTAGTGTGGTGATATGTGTAGGGAGAGGGCAGCCCACTCTCCCCACACACCACAATTTTCAGATTTCAAGAGGGGGAAGAGAGAAAAGAGGAGAAAAAGGAGAAAAAGGGGTGTTTCGGCTGATTCGGGTGTCCAAATTCGTCGAGTAGCAAGCCAAATCGAAGCCCTTGACGTTGTGCTCGATTGTGTGAGTTCTAGGACCCCACTTTTACTTGTTTTCAACTGATTTTGGGGCTGGAAGATGTCAAAAACCCGTTTTTATGTGTGTGTATGTTTGACCCATTTGGGTGTGATGTGTATGATGTTTTAGAGTTTGATTTCGGGCTTTGGTATGCTTGTATGGTGTTAAGGTATGCATTCCTAAGGTCCAGGAGGGTTGATTTAGGCTTAGAATGGGTTTGGATGAGCTTGGAGGCCGAAAATGGCAGATTGGGTTCGGGATGAACTCCATTCTGCATCAGCTAGGGCTAGGCGACCGAATGAAGGCCATACGGCCGAATGAGGGCGATTGAAGGTTCATTCGCACGATTGGGACTCAGTCGTACGACTGGGAGTCCAGTCGCATGAGGGATGTGCGACTGAGGGTTCAGTCGCATAGATGCTTAGTCGCACAAGGTCCATACGCATGAGGTTAGTCGCATAGGTGCCCATTCGCAGTAATCCCATTCGCATAAGGTCCATACGCACGATTGGATGTTCATTCGCATAGATGACCATCCGCATGAGTCCAGTCGCATGAGGTTCAGTCGCATGGAGGCCATGCGACTGAAGAGTGTCCATACGCCCGAATGGGGCTGTTGCACTAGAAGGAACGTGTAGTTTGACTTCTGGCCTTCGGGGAAAGGTGCAGATGTAAGTTTTGACGTAAAGTAACCCGTAAGAGCATGTAAGAGAATGGTTATGGCCTTAGAGAGCATATAGGGCATGATGATGATGATGTTGATGATGATGTTGCATGTTTATGCATATTATGAATGTGTGATATTGCCCTATATGATGATATGATGAATGTGTATGATATGTTCCTGATTATGATGTATGCTTATCTTTCTTGTGGCTTTACATGTCATGCTAATGAATGAATGAATGAATGAAATGAAGGAATGAAGTATTATGTAATGTAAAGCGAAAGATAATGAAAGAGGAACATGAAGTAAGAATGCATGCATTAATGAACGATGAATGAACGAAAGAAAGGCTTGCAAGCATATTTATTGGGGTGAGCGACTTTGTGTTGCAAAAGACTCGGATGAAGTGCAATCATTAGATTGCCTATGAGGTGAGCAACCTTGTCGTTGCAAAAGACTCGAGTAAGAGCTATCGTGATGTTGCCTTGGGGTGAGCAACCTTGTTGTTGCAAAAGACTCGGATAGCTTGCTATCGTGATGGGCAATTGGGGTGAGCAACCTTAGGGGTGCAAAAGACTCGGATAGCGAGCAATCATTGAGATTGCCATTGAGGTGAGCGACCTTGTTGTCGCAAAAGACTCGGAAGACAGAATGAACGAAAGAATGGAAGATAATGAATGTGATGAAAGATAATAACGAAATTATCTGTGTATACGTATGTTGCATGATCGCATGATAAAGGAACGGAGTTTTAATGAAAGTAAAGTATGTATTATTATTAAACTAGAACTCACTCAGCAACGCTGACTTTTATTGCATTTTCCAGTTGGCAGGTAAATGATTGCTGAGGATGGCATGGCGAAGCTACTCGGCTCTTTTGGGATGGCATCCAATTATATAGCTTTTGTGATGTAATGCAAACATGAATTTTGTAACCGGATAATGATGTATTATTTGGCAAAAGTATTTATAATGAAATGTGATGTCATTTTTGAATGTTTCCGCTGCAATGTTTTTCTTAATGAAATTGTAATTATACGTTTTATGTGCGATGAATGACCAACTGTAAGCGTCCCGGGAACGGGGCCTTACAAGTTGGTATCAGAGCCAAAGTTAAGTGAAATGGGTAAATTTTCAAAATAAACCTTAACTTAAACTGAGAATGGGACGGAAAGGGAATGGGATGCCAAACTGAGTAGCTGCGTGCCATCAGGTATTTTCTTAAAGTTAACCGGTTTATGTGCGCATGGTATATGGTTATGTGTTGTATGTAGATTTGAATACTGATGTAGTCAGGACAGGTAATACTTGGGGTATGAAGAGTATAGTAAGTGGCTAATCACAACTGGCCACTGTAATTAGGGACTTACTATACTTGACATAAACTGAGTTGTTCCTTGAATGACGTGTTGGTGTTTGAATCTTTCAGTGTGATAGAGAATGGCTGGTGGTAGATCTTCTAGAGCTTCTAGGGGTGGAGGCCGTGGTGGCCCTGATGCTGAACCACGCCCTAAAAGAGGAAGGCCTAGAGCTGAGAAAGAGGTTCCTGCAGAACCTGAGACTTCTCATCCAGAAGCTGGGGATGAGAGTGCGAACTTGAGGGCCTCGGTAAAGGAGGCTGTTGTTGAGGAAGTACATCAGGTCATGCAGACAATCTTACCGTCTGTGGTGACCGAAGTCATCAAGGCTGTGAAGGAAGGGGAAAGGAAGGAGAGAAACCGGGCCTCGGGGAGCAACCGGAGCCTGAAACGATTTTCTCCGATAATGAGGAGGAAGAGGAAGAGGAGCCTGTGCGAAAGGTGACACGAGGCTGTAACTACGGGGTGTTTATGAGATGCAAGCCCCCTACTTTTGACGGTAATGGCAATGCTGCTGCCGCTCACCGATGGGTGAGAGAAATGGAGGCTGTTCTCGACATCAGCGAGTGCCGGGAGATCAAAAAGTAAAGTTTGCCACCCACTTCTTTGTGGACTCGGCACTATGCTGGTGGGACAACATTGTCCAAGCGGAGGGTAATCGGGCGATCGGGAGAATGAGGTGGCCCGAACTGAAGAAGATGGTGATCGAGGAGTTTTGTCCTCATCTGAAAATGGATAAGGTTGAAAGGGAGTTTCTTCTGCAACTGGAGGCGGGAACCATGACACACCACCCAACACCCACGAAGTTCAACGAGATGGCACGTCTGTTGCCGGATCAAGTGACGCCTCTGTCCCGAAAGATCAAGAGGTATATACAGGGTTTGCCGGCGGATATTCGCAGCACATGATCGCCGCCCGGCCGAGCACGTTTAGGTCGGCGGTGGATTTAGCGGAAAGATTGTACGATAAGAGGACGGTGGTGGTGACTGATGGTGGCAGGAAGAGTGGTGGTGATCGAAACTGGCAGATGAAGAGGTTTGGTCGAGGTAATGCCTCGACGGGTAATAAGAAGGCACGGGTGGATGATCGCCGTGTGGTTATGTCTGGTGCGGGATCGAGAAGGTGTGGTAAATGTGGACGGGAGCATAGCGGGGAGTGCAGGTTTGGGTCGAACTTGTGCTTCAGGTGTGGAAAGGCGGGGCACATGGCAAAGGACTGTCGTGCGGTCCGATGCTTTAACTGTGGTGAAGAGGGTCACGTGCTCAAGATTGTAAGAAGCCGAGGCTGAGAGTTCAGGGGCAAAGAGGACGGGAGGTGATGGACCGAGGGCGAGCGCCAGGGCATTCACCATGACACAGGAGGAAGCTAGAACGGACCATGATGTCGTGTCCGGTACGTTTCTGGTGAACCAAACTTTAGCTTCTGTGTTATTTGATTCGGGTGCTAGTAAGAGTTTTTTTGTATTTCTGCGCTTTCTGGCTAAGCTGCCTGTTAGTAGTAGATGTGTTGATGCGCCCTTCGATGTAGAAACTGCCATAGGTAAGTCTACCAGGATTTCTGAGATGATAGAGAATTGTGATGTGGAGCTCGAGGGTCATAAGTTTCCTGTTAGACCGTTTGTGATGACCTTAGGTGGTTTTGATTTGGTTCTGGGGATGGATTGGTTAGCGGACTTCGAGGCGAACATTGTGTGTCGCAAGAAGATGATTCGGTTGTCGGCGCCTGATGGTAGTTCAGTGACGGTATATGGTGATCGGGTTACTACGATTCCGAAGGTGATCTCGATGGCAGTGGCGGGAAAGTGTATGAGGCGTGGATGTAGTGCCTACTTGGCCTACGTAAAGGATGTGGATACGCCAACACCACAACTAGCTGATGTACCGGTTGTGTGTGACTTTCCGGATGTGTTTCCAGAAGACTTATCAGGAGTGCCACCCGACAGAGAGATCGAGTTTCAGATTGATCTGATACCGGGTGCCCAACCAGTCGCCAAGGCACCGTATCGGTTGGCTCCGACCGAGATGAAAGAATTGATGGAGCAGTTGCAAGAACTGCTTGATAAGGGGTTCATTAGACCGAGTATCTCTCCCTGGGGTGCTCCGGTCCTGTTTGTAAAGAAGAAGGACGGTAGTATGAGGATGTGCATCGACTACCGCGAGCTAAACAAGTTGACAGTGAAGAACCGATACCCCTTACCGAGGATAGATGATTTGTTCGATCAGCTTCAAGGTGCCAGTTGGTTTTCAAGGATAGATCTTCGATCTGGTTACCATCAGTTGAAGGTGAAGGAGCAAGACATTCCTAAGACAGCTTTCCGTACGCGCTATGGTCACTACGAGTTTCTTGTCATGTCCTTTGGCTTGACCAACGCGCCAGCTGCTTTTATGGATTTGATGAACCGTGTGTGTCGGCCTATGTTGGATAAATCAGTGATTGTGTTTATTGATGATATCCTGATTTACTCGAGGAGCGAAGCAGAGCATGCCGGTCACATTCGGGAGGTTCTAGAGACGTTGAGAAGGGAGAAGTTGTATGCAAAATTCTCCAAGTGCGCGTTCTGGTTGCGCGAAGTTCAGTTCTTGGGTCACGTGGTGAATCCCGACGGGATAATGGTGGACCCGGCGAAGGTGGAAGCGGTTATGCAATGGAAGTCACCAAAGACGCCATCCGAGATTCGTAGCTTCTTGGGTTTGGCGGGCTACTATAGAAGATTCATCCAAGACTTCTCTAAGATTGCTTCTCCACTGACTAAGTTGACCCGAAAAGATGTGAAGTTCGTATGGGGTCAAGCTCAAGAGAAGGCGTTTGAAGAACTGAAGGCGAGATTGACTCAAGCTCCTGTTCTGTCATTACCCGATGGAAGTGAAGATTTGGTGGTTTATTCCGATGCTTCTTACTCGGGGTTGGGGTGTGTGTTAATGCAGAGAGGAAAGGTTATAGCCTATGCGTCCCGACAGTTGAAGGTTCATGAGGTCAATTATCCTACTCATGACTTGGAGCTGGCAGCCGTGGTCTTTGCATTAAAGATTTGGAGGCACTACCTCTACGGGACGAAGTGCACCATATTCACCGACCACAAGAGTCTGAAGTACTTCTTCGAGCAGAAGGATCTGAACATGAGACAGAGACGGTGGTTGGAACTTATAAATGATTATGATTGTGAGATCCACTACCATCCGGGCAAGGCCAACGTGGTGGCTGATGCCCTTAGCCGGAAGGAGAGGCCCGAGCCGATTCGGGTGAAAGCCTATCAGTTGATCATGACCTCCGATGTGATGAAGCAGGTTAAAGAGTTTAAAGATGAGGCACTGAAAGAAGATCATCTTAACTCTGAAAGGATGAGAGGTCTGGTTGGGGAATTGGGTGAAAACACACTCGGTGTTAGAACCCGGTTCGATCGTGTGTGGATTCCTCGTTTTGGGGGTCTACGGGTGAAGATAATGGATGAAGCTCACAAGACTCGGTACTCCATTCATCCTTGTGCCACGAAGATGTACCATGATATGAAGAAAGATTATTGGTGGCCGGGTATGAAGCGCAATGTGGTGGAGTATGTGAGTAAGTGCCTTACATGCTTACAGGTGAAGGCCGAGCATCAAAAACCGTATGGGAAGATACAACCTCTGGATATACCGGAATGGAAGTGGGAGCACATCACCATGGATTTCATTACAAAGCTGCCGCGTACCCCGAAAGGGTACGATGCCATATGGGTGATAGTTGACCGGTTGACGAAGAGTGCTCACTTTCTACCGATCCGCGAGACATATTCATCTGAGAGGTTGGCTGATCTGTTCATCAAGGAAATTGTAACTCGTCATGGTGTGCCGGTGTCTATTGTGTTGGATCGCAACACTCGGTTTACATCTAAATTTTGGAAGAAGTTCCACGACGCTATGGGGATGAGGTTACATATTAGCATGGCTTATCATCCCTAGACTGATGGTCAGTCAGAAAGGACCATTCAGACGTTGGAAGACATGCTTCGGGCATGTGTGATTGATTTTGGTGGAAGTTGGGATGACCACCTACCGTTAGCCGAGTTCTCATACAACAACAGCTATCATGCCAGCATTGGTATGCCTCCATACGAGATATTATACGGTAGGAGATGCAGAACACCCGTTTGTTGGGGTGACATTGGTCAGAAGGAATTGGGAACGTCGAGGTAATCGAGCCTACGACTGAGAAGCTTGAGAAGATTAAAGCCTTCATGAAGGCAGCCAAAGACAGACAGAAGTCGTATGCTGATAAACGACGCAGTCCGATTGAGTTCCAGGTGGGTGACCGGGTTATGTTGAAGGTCTCACCTTGGAAGGGTATCGTTCGCTTCCGAAAGCGGGGCAAGTTGAGCCCAAGGTATATAGGCCCTTTCCGAATCATTGCTCGAGTAGGAGAGGTGGCCTATAGACTGGAGTTGCCAGATGAGTTAAGTGGAATTCACTCGACATTCCATGTATCTCATCTAAGGAAGTGCTTAGCAGACGAAGATATGATTGTCCCATTGGAAGATATCGAAGTAGATGAACGGCTCAATTATGTGGAGCAACCAGTGGCAATCATCGACCGAAAGGAGAAAAGGCTAAGGAATAAAGTGGTTCCTCTTGTGTGTGTACAGTGGAAGCATAGGAAGGGATCCGAGTCAACGTGGGAGACTGAGGAAGAAATGAGGCAGCATTATCCACGTTTGTTCTAGGAATAACAGGTTTCGGGGACGAAACCTATTTAAGGGGGGTGGACTTGTAACACCCGGAAATTTATTATTTTGAAGCCGGCGAAGAAGGAAAAGAAATAAAGTCCAAAGTTGAGGGACCAAACTCGCCAACGAAGAAAAGTTGGGTAGTGTGGTGATATGTGTAGGGAGAGGGCAGCCCACTCTCCCCACACACCACAATTTTCAGATTTCAAGAGGGGGAAGAGAGAAAAGAGGAGAAAAAGGAGAAAAAGGGGTGTTTCGGCTGATTCGGGTGTCCAAATTCGTCGAGTAGCAAGCCAAATCGAAGCCCTTGACGTTGTGCTCGATTGTGTGAGTTCTAGGACCCCACTTTTACTTGTTTTCAACTGATTTTGGGGCTGGAAGATGTCAAAAACCCGTTTTTATGTGTGTGTATGTTTGACCCATTTGGGTGTGATGTGTATGATGTGTTTAGAGTTTGATTTCGGGCTTGGGTATGCTTGTATGGTGTTAAGGTATGCATTCCTAAGGTCCAGGAGGGTTGATTTAGGCTTAGAATGGGTTTGGATGAGCTTGGAGGCCGAAAATGGCAGATTGGGTTCGGGATGAACTCCATTCTGCACCAGCTAGGGCTAGGCGACCGAATGAAGGCCATACGGCCGAATGAGGGCGATTGAAGGTTCATTCGCACGATTGGGACTCAGTCGTACGACTGGGAGTCCAGTCGCATGAGGGATGTGCGACTGAGGGTTCAGTCGCATAGATGCTTAGTCGCACAAGGTCCATACGCATGAGGTTAGTCGCATAGGTGCCCATTCGCAGTAATCCCATTCGCATAAGGTCCATACGCACGATTGGATGTTCATTCGCATAGATGACCATCCGCATGAGTCCAGTCGCATGATGTTCAGTCGCATGGAGGCCATGCGACTGAAGAGTGTCCATACGCCCGAATGGGGCTGTTGCACTCGAAGGAACGTGTAGTTTGACTTCTGGCCTTCGGGGAAAGGTGCAGATGTAAGTTTTGACGTAAAGTAACCCGTAAGAGCATGTAAGAGAATGGTTATGGCCTTAGAGAGCATATAGGGCATGATGATGATGATGTTGATGATGATGTTGCATGTTTATGCATATTATGAATGTGTGATATTGCCCTATATGATGATATGATGAATGTGTATGATATGTTCCTGATTATGATGTATGCTTATCTTTCTTGTGGCTTTACATGTCATGCTAATGAATGAATGAATGAATGAATGAATGAAGGAATGAAGTATTATGTAATGTAAAGCGAAAGATAATGAAAGAGGAACATGAAGTAAGAATGCATGCATTAATGAACGATGAATGAACGAAAGAAAGGCTTGCAAGCATATTTATTGGGGTGAGCGACTTTGTGTTGCAAAAGACTCGGATGAAGTGCAATCATTAGATTGCCTATGAGGTGAGCAACCTTGTCGTTGCAAAAGACTCGAGTAAGAGCTATCGTGATGTTGCCTTGGGGTGAGCAACCTTGTTGTTGCAAAAGACTCGGATAGCTTGCTATCGTGATGGGCAATTGGGGTGAGCAACCTTAGGGGTTCAAAAGACTCGGATAGCGAGCAATCATTGAGATTGCCATTGAGGTGAGCGACCTTGTTGTCGCAAAAGACTCGGAAGACAGAATGAACGAAAGAATGGAAGATAATGAATGTGATGAAAGATAATAACGAAATTATCTGTGTATACGTATGTTGCATGATCGCATGATAAAGGAATGGAGTTTTAATGAAAGTAAAGTATGTATTATTATTAAAACTAGAACTCACTCAGCAACGCTGACTTTTATTGCATTTTCCAGTTGGCAGGTAAATGATTGCTGAGGATGGCATGGCGAAGCTACTCGGCTCTTTTGGGATGGCATCCAATTATATAGCTTTTGTGATGTAATGCAAACATGAATTTTGTAACCGGATAATGATGTATTATTTGGCAAAAGTATTTATAATGAAATGTGATGTCATTTTTGAATGTTTCCGCTGCAATGTTTTCTTAATGAAATTGTAATTATACGTTTTATGTGCGATGAATGACCAACTGTAAGCGTCCCGGGAACGGGGCCTTACACTTATGCTGCATCCAAGAATTTCACTGTCTACCAGCTTGATGTCAAGTGTGCCTTTCTATATGGGGATATAGATAGGGAAGTCTACGTATTCCAGCCTCCAGGATTTGAAGACCCACAACACCCAAACTATGTGTGCAAGTTGGATAAAGCTCTATATGGGCTGCACCAAGCACCTAGGCTGTGGTATGAGACATTGTCTCAATTTCTCCTGAAGAATGGTTATACTAGAGGTACCATTGATAAGACTCTCTTCATTAGAAAGTCTGGGAAAGACATTTTGCTAGTTCAAGTCTATGTTGATGACATCATATTTGGTTCCTCAAATGACCAAATGTGCAAAGACTTTGAGAGCATTATGAAGAAGAAGTTCGAGATGAGTTCTATGGGAAAAATGACTTTTTCCTTGGAATTTAGGTAAAGCAACTGAAGGAAGGGTTCTTTATCAATCAATCTAAGTATGTCAATGTAATCTTAGAGAGATTTGATATGAAGGATTGTAAAGCAGCAAAGACACCCATACCCAGAAACCAGGATTTATGCCCTGATTCTGAGGGGGAGGATACTGATCAACATCAGTATAGAGCAATCATTGGTTCTCTGATGTATCTCACAGCAAGTAGACCTGATATCATGTTTGCAACTTGCATCTGTGCAAGATATCAGGCTGCTCCAAAGGTGTCTCACCTAATTGCTGTCAAGAGAATCCTTAGATACCTCAAAGGAGCACCTAAGTTAGGTCTCTGGTATCCAAGAAATAGTGATTTTAATCTCTATGGTTACTCTGATAGTGATTATGGTGGCTGCAACATCAACAAGAAATCAACATCAGGTGGATGTCAATTTCTTGGTGGAAGGATCATCTCATGGCAATGCAAAAAGCAATCCTGTGTCTCTACATCAACTGCTGAAGCTGAATACATTGCTGCTGCAAGTTGCTGTGCTCAGCTGCTTTGGATTCCACATTGACAACAACAGTGCTATATCCATCACTGAAAATCCAGTGAAGCACTCTAAGACAAAGCACATTGATATCAGGTATCATTTCATTAGAGATATTCATGAGAAAAATCTTATAAAACTAATCAAAGTTGATTCAAATAAACAATATGCTGATTTGTTCACCAAAGCATTTGATGAACAAAGATTTAAATATCTTATTACAGCTATTGGGATGATAAACATTGATTAGTTTATCTCAATTGAAAACCTTTTTAATGTGTAAAGTCTTATGTCAAAACAATCTAAGCCCTGTTACAAAAGATCTTTTCTTAAATTTATCTAAGTATAAGTTCTTCCGAAGCAAATTTCTCACAGGATAATTTTCTTCTCGGAAGAGCGTTAAGTCTCGGAAGAAGTGATTGAGTTCAACTCAGATCTACTTCCAAAGCACTTAACACACTCCATCTGAATGCAACACATACTCTCGGAAGTAAGCAATTTACCTTCGGAAGTAAATTTGCCTTCGGAAGAACATTACCTTCGGAAAGACATTATACTCGGAAGAAAGATTTTACTGTGTAACGGAAATCTTTTAGGCCCCACACTGTAAAAAGTAAAGATTTTGTTAATGATGTCGGATTATTTAAATGGTCTAACCTTACCGCCCTTGTCACATCATCCACTGAACCCTCACATCATCTTATCCAAACCACCCTTTAAACCGCCATTTCACCCATTTAAATACTTCCGGTTAATCACTTACACTCTTTTTACCAAATTCACTGCCCTAAAAGCTTTCTTCTTCTCCAATTTACCCTACTAAGAACTATTCTACTGCTATCTTTCTCAAATGACCTTAAACCCTCAGCACAACCAGGTCGCACTCCTTGACTCTTCAAGGGATGATGACTTCTCTGATATCATTCTTCTTAGCCCAATCTTCATACTACACTGCCTTGACCGTAAACCCTACCATCTACTCCAACCAAATGTCCGAATTTTGGGCAAATGGTCGGATTGAAACCCTAAACGGGGTTCGTGCTATTAGGTCAAGCGTTTGTGGCCAAGAGTTGGTCATCACTGAACAGATCATCAAGGAGCATCTTGAGCTCCATGATGAAGGCGCACCGACGGAATTCCCCAAATCTGAGTTAGATAATTCTTATCTCCAAATGGGATACGGTGGAGATGTAAGCAGGTCTACAAATTCAACTTCTCCTACAAGTGGAAGTTCCTGCTGCATGTGGTTCTTCACTGTCTATCTAACAAATCCGGGGGATGGGATCAAATCCCTTATGAACTCGGGTGCTTAGTTCACGGGTTGGTACAAAGCCTCCGCTTCAACTATTCAAGGTTTGTGCTGATTAACCTTATGGGAAATCTGCAAAGGGACACATTCTTTATGTATCCCAGATTTCTCCAGCATATAATCAACTGCGAGCTAGATCAGGGTAAGCTTGTCTGTGCAGCTGCTCTGTCTGCTCCCCAAATGAGGCCGACCATCTTCAAGGTCTTGAAGAGAGTGTCTACCAACTACACTGGAAGGGATACCGCACTACTTCCAGGTATGATTGAGCCAACGGCTCCTGGTGACATCCCTGTTCACCCCACAGGTGATGAACCCACACCAGCAACTACCCTCACCATTCCAAATCTACCTTCTCCTCCCATTACTGTCACCTACCAGAGACGTACCAAACGAACCCTTGTTCAGTCTACTCTGATTGAACAAGCCCCTCCTCTTCAAACCAAAAAGGCTAGAGTGGAACAAGGGGCTCCTACTCAGCCAGAGGTCCACCAATCCTTCACTATTGACCTCAATATGGGTCTTGAGTCTCCTCAGTCTCAGACCCATGAACCCAAAACCCCAGCTGATAGCCCTCAGGGTGAGTCTCTATACTCTCCTGAGCAGCCACAAAAGGACAGCTCAATGCCTTTTGACATTGATCAAAGTCCCGGGTCCTTAGGTCTTCATTCCTTTTCTTTCACTGACCTATTGACCGGAGCTGGTGAAGAGATTATGTCTCTCAAAGGCGATGAAGTTGATCCACTACACCCTATTAAGGATCAACAGAGCCAAGAGAAACCTCTTGTCTCTAGCCCACACCAGCAAAGCCCTACTGAGGTGAGTCCCACTGATGTGGAGGGGACTCATGTAGATTCAGCTGCCACTACTGAAGGAGCCTCAATGGATCCTCAGGACAGTGGTAACGACAGTCAGACTGAATCTACGGCAACCATGCCCTTTGATGCCTCTGAAAGAGACATCATTGTGCAAGGGAAACCAGGGTGCCAAGAAACCACATCTGGTGGTGAGGATGAACATACCAGGTATGTTACCTCATCTCCCCGTGATTCTTCAAAAGAAGATGAGGGAAGTATGCAACTCACCATTAGAGACCTACTTTCTAAAGTGTCAAACCTTGAATCAAAGGTTAAGACTTTAGAGGATAGGTCTGCCACTCAGCAACTTGAGATTGAAAGTCTCAAGGCGAAACTAGCTGAGAAACAGATTGAGAGATCTGTTAGGCATGTACCAGTTCAGGTCTCCTTGACCTCTTCCTCTAGCTCATCTACCTCTCAAGATGATGCTACCAAAAAGGGGGAGAGTGTTGAGAGACAAAGCCAAAGACAGGAACCCCAAGGTCAAGCTCTTACTTCTTTGAGCTCAAAACTTCCAATACAACAAGCTGCCATCTTCCCTGAGCCTCCTCCAGTTGTCTTTCAAGTGGATCAAAGGATGCTTCAGGATCTAAATAGGTTCTTCAACAAGTTCCTTTTAGAGTCCCTGATAGAACAGCCTAGTCCAGATATGTCTGTGATTTACTTTGGAGCTCAAGAGCTTCAAAGGTTGAATGCACCTCCTACCACTGTTGAGGAAGTTGGTCAACCTAAGGCCCAAGTGGAACCTGAGATTGATTTCGAAGGGGAAACAAGGACTGATGGCCCAGCAACTGAAACAGTTGGGACAGAAGGTGTGTTTTCACAGACTTCCGAAGCACAATTCAAAGCCTCGGAAGAACAAGCTCAAACTTCCGAAGCTGAGATTGCTGCTGCGGAAGGACTATTTTCTCTTTCCGATGATCTAATAGTCACAGATGCAATTCTGGAACTTGCATCTGAGGTTAATAGGGAGGACTTTCTCAGCCAACCATTAGGTATAACATCTGCATTGACCCCAGCTCCTACCTCTACCACCCAACCTGGATCTTCTATCCAAGAACCCCCAAAGTCTAGCACTTTCGAAGACATAAAAGGCAAGAGGAAGATGACTTCGGAAGAGCTTCACGAAGAAGAAAGGTTGGAGAAGCTTAGAAGGAAAGGTAGACTACCAATTGGGAAACTGTTAGCTGCAAGTACCAAAGCAACTGCAGCCAACCAGGAGGCAGTCACCAATCGAAGAAGGGTGGAGGTAATAGATAGACTTGTCAGTCTAGGGGCTGCTTCGGAAGATGTACTCCTGCTACCATTAGAGGAGGTGATAGAGCTTGAAAAGGCAACCTTGCTGCAAAGACAGCAAAAAGAAGAGGCTGCAAGGTTGGCCTTGGAAGAAGAAAGGCTGAGAAAAGAAAGGGAAGCTGATCTGCAGCTCAGGAGAGAAAGGATCACTTTCTTTTTCTCCAGAGGATTCTCTCAAGAGGAGTTGTCTCCACACAATAGTGATACGATCTTATGGCTCTTCAACAAAGAGCAAGATCAAATGGAGAAGGAGAGAAAGAGAGTTGCAAGGGAGAAGCTGGTGGAGAAGAGGAAGAAAGAAGAAGAAGCTGGACTGTCTGCCGCCAAGAAGATAGGTGAGAAAGCTTGGATGAAGAATTATCTTATAGCTCATGGCTTCTCTGGCAGGCAGGTGGATCCAATGTCTGAGAAGACTCTCCAACGACATGTCAGTGACATCAAGGCTGACATTTGTGCGGGGAAAAGAAAAGAGATGTATAGAAGGGGACAGGGGATGACCTTCAAAGCAACCTCTCAACACAAAATCCAAACCCAACCTCAACCTGAACCTATACCCTTTCCCTTCCCAATCAAAACTGAACCTGAACCTTTCACCCCTGAACCTACACCATCACACCTACCAACCTCTTCACCTCAACCACCTAAACTACCCATCATCCAACCCAAAACCTTAGCCAGAACCCAAACTCCTAAACCTACCCAACAACCAATCAAACCATCCCCTCAGCCTTCCAAACATCTCTCCATGGAGGAAATCAAGGCGATCAAAACTAAGCTCATCAACTGCACAACTCTGAGCGACATCTCCTGTGAGGAGGATTCAGTCAACTTGACTTATGTTGATGGATCCTCAAGTTCCCTCACAAGAGATGAGTTTCTTGATCTGCCCAGAGGAACTTTGGACCAAGCTTCAAAACTCCTTGGCCTCAATTCTGATACATTAAATGAAGAAGAAAAGAAGCTGAGGAGAAAGCTGATGACTCTGCTGGATACAAAGAAAGGAGATAGGGTACCAAGACAACCTCTTGTACCCAGAAAGAAGATAGTCCAGTGGAGGTTCGAAGACTCTTCTCACAACTTTGTTGTTGAGAGAGAGAATGGTGAGATTAACAGGCTGAATGCCTCATCTCTACTGATATATTCTAGGACCAAGGAAGATCATGAAGAGCACTTGCGAATGATCTTAGAGCTATTGAAAAAGGAACAGCTGTACGCCAAATTCTCTAAGTGTGACTTTTGGATACAAGAAGTGCAATTTCTAGGTCATATTGTTAATGAGAAGGGGATACATGTTGATCCTGCCAAAATTGAGGCAATAAAGAATTGGACCACACCCAAAACGCCGAGTGAGATAAGATAATTTTTGGGATTAGCAGGTTATTATCAACGATTCATAGAGGGATTCTCTAAGATCGCACAACCTCTCACAGCTTTGACTCACAAAGGGACGACATACAAATGGGGTGAGAGTTAAGAATCGGCTTTTCAATCGTTAAAGCAGAACTCTGTACCGCGCCGATACTAGCACTACCATAGGGGACGGATGACTTCGTGGTGTATTGTGATGCATCCATTCAAGGATTGGGTTGTGTCTTGATGCAACGAGAAAAGGTGATAGCCTACGCCTCGAGACAATTAAAGGTTCATGAGAAGAACTATACTACTCATGACTTAGAGTTGGGTGCAGTGGTCTTTGCCTTAAAGATTTGGAGACATTACTTGTACGGTACCAAGTGCACTATCTACACCGATCAACAGAGTCTTCAACATATCTTTGAGCAAAAGGAGTTGAATATGAGGCAACGACGTTGGGTGGAACTGCTAAACGACTATGATTGCGCTATTAAATACCATCCGGGAAAGGCGAACGTGGTTGCCGATGCCTTAAGCCGGAAGGAAACAGCTAAACCCAGACGGGTGCGAGCTTTACAGCTTACTATCAGTACTCAACTGCCCGAACAAGTCAAGGAGGCACAGATAGATGCTTTAAAAGCGGAAAATGTTAGTTCTGAGTCGTTGAGAGGAGTGGATAAACAACTGGTGATGAAGGAGGATGGAATTCGGTATTTCATGGATAGACTTTGGGTGCCTGCCTATGGAAATCTGAGAGACTTAGTTATGAGTGAGGCACACAAATCTAAGTATTCTATACACCCTGGATCCGACAAAATGTATCATGATCTAAAGGCGCACTATTGGTGGCCTAACATGAAAGCGGATGTAGCTACGTATGTGAGCAAGTGTTTGACCTGCTCGAAGGTAAAGGTGGAATACCAAAAACCATCCGGACTATTGCAGTAACCCGAAATACCAATGGGGAAATGTGTGACATCCGGTAAATTTCCGTTACCAAACTCCGTTAGTTTCGTTAAGTCTTGCATACACGTGTCGTGAGCACACACTAGTTGTCGTTTAACGTTGGTGACCTAATAATAATGAATAATGTTAAATTGATGAGAATCTAATTGATTATGTGATTATTGTGTTATGTTTATGTGTTTGCATGTTTTTAAAATGTTAATTGGAAAATTAATCGCGTAACGCGAAAACATGCCTATTTATTCGTATGTCTTGTGTTTTTATAAAGATAAGATATATAATGATTTTCATTAGTTTATATCTTTACATTATTAAGTTAAAAACACTTTACAAGGAGTTTAAAGCTTAGTTTTTATAAAATACAAGTTACAAGGGCCTAAAGGGTAAATATGGAAATTAAAACTAAACAAAACACCCAAACCCTAATCCCCACCCCCAAATCGGCCGCAACCTCTATTCTCTCCCTCTCAATCTTCGAAATCCAGCCAAGAACAAGCATTTTCGTGTGGTTTTGGTTCGATTACATCCATATAACACTTAGGAAGCATCGATTTCAAGCAATTACAAGTTTAAAGGTTAGTTTTGTTCACGTTTTTGTGTGTTCTTCATATTGGCCGAACCCTAAATTCGAAATTGTTCTTCATGGGGTCGAATTTGATGTCTAATGTTGATGTTTATATGTTAGTTAGGTTGATTACATGTTAGTTAACGTGGATTATGTATGAATTACATGTTCTTAGTGATTTAATCATGGATTTTGATTCTTGTCTAACCCTAATTCGAATTCTAGTATGATTTTGTATGGATGATGATTGTTTGATGAATGTTTGATGATTATTGGGTTGTATGAATGTTAGAATACATTGATCTTACAAGAAAGTTGGGATTTTGATGCATTGTTCATAGGTTACTAAGAATAGTAACTTTATTTTGCATGAAGTAGTGATCTAGTGATGGATTGATGTTATGGATGAGTTCATGATGATAATTAGATGCTAGATTGTTGTTATGAATGCTAGAAATCTTTGAATGCATGTTGTTAGTTCATAGCTTGCCAAAAGTAGAAACTTTTGTTTATGAAGATGGTTAGATTATGGTGTTTAGGTGTTGTTGATCATGCATAGTTGTTGATATGAGCTTGAATTGGTATATTATTAATGAATTCATGAATGTATAGGATGTTTGATAGATTTTGGGATGTTCTTTCCCAAAAGGGAAACTTTATTTGTGTAAAGTTTGATGTATGATGATATGAAGATGTTTGGGATATTAGGAGCATGTTAGTGTGACCATGGATGAATTCTAAGGTGATGAATCATGTTGAATTAGTTGTATGGGATGTTTTGGATAATCATGGATGATATTTGGATTTTGGTGATCATGTATGAAGTTGATGTTGATTAGTTGCTAGGGTATCATGTTTGGGTTTGGTGAGTAATGATTATGGTGTATGTTGAATGCTATGAGCATGGCTAAGACTTAAGGGTTATGTATGGATAATGTAGCATGTGTATGATACTGTTTGAATGTTAGTCATGTATGTTATATGTTCTCATTGGCTCTATTTGAATTGTAACTCATAATGTCACCAACGGGTCAAACGGGTCAACTAGGTCAAACGTGTCTATTTGTCTGGAAGCTTGAGTCCTTGGTTTTGGTATGATTAGGGTTTCACATGTCTTTCATTTACACGTACTTATGTACTCGCATGATCTAGGTAACCTTTGAAGGTTGGCTATCCACTCGTTTCTCAAATAAACCCTAAGTACTCTTTGCATACATCAGGTGAGTTCATGCCCCACGCTTTATTTAATCTCTTTTGGGGGAGATAGCATACTGGTATTTTATGAACGCTTTTAATATTTAAGTTGTGTAGAATATTGATATAGTGCTATTTGTCATGGAAAAGTCCTCACACTTTCGAATTGTTAATATTAAATAGCGGGGAAACTTGGGTAGTACTACTGGGTCTGACGAGCCCCACCTGTGTGACTCGAGGTCAACCGGGTGCAATTTGTCCTATTGAACATTGTCACGACATGGTAAGTCGTGACAGGAGGCAACAACTATCACAGTCAGCTTCAATTGCGAAATCACTATGTATTAATATTTGCTGTTAATAGACTAGCTATCTATTGCAATACACTGCTTATATATATATCACAACTGTTTATATGTTTACTGAACTCAAACTCTTGAACTCACCAACCTATGTGTTGACATTTTAGTATGCTTTTCTCAGGTCATTAAGCTGCTTGCCTCTAGGAGCACTCCACGGTTCACTTGCATACTAGGACTCGGTTTTCAAGACATTAGCATTTTAATGATTGTGGTTTACTATTTTGGGTTGGCACATGTTTTGCCATATTTATACTTTTATTTGTTGAGTTGTTTTCAAAACGCTTCCGCACTGTTTCAAACTAAATCTTTGGTTGTTTTATTTACTTGTGGCATATAGAGTCGTTCTATGTAACTACTGACTGTGATCCTGGTTTGTTCACACGCCTCGCGGTAAAACCCCGCACGTGGATTTTGAGGGTGTGACAGATTGGTATCAGAGCCATTGGTTATAGGGAACTAGGTTGCATACACACTAGACTATAACCGCACACAGTTAGTTAGTTACTTGTACTTTATTTTCATCTACTGTATACTCATTGGCATACACGTCACACTATCTGCAGCATGGCATTGTCATCAAGAGCTTCTGGAAAGCGACCTGCATCACCTGCGCGATCCGAGTCCCCACCTCCTGCACCTGTACCTGATGTTGGACTCGACTGGCCTCGTTTTGATTATCCTCGAGGGGAGTTTGACTGGGATCAACCTTTCGCGTTGATGAAGCGTGACCCCCCAAGGGACTGGAGCTTTTATCCTAGGTTTGTCAACCACCTCATGTATAGGGAACGCGTGCCCGAGCCGAGACCCAGAACGAGAGGTAGCTCTGATTCAGCAGTGCCTTCACTACCCCGGACGGAGCAGTCCAACGAGCAGTTGATTGCTGCATTGGTGGCAGCATTAGACACAGAACAGCATCGAGTCAGGCGACTCATTAGCGACGTTTGTACACTACAGACCGAGGTGTACAACCTAAGGCATGGGATGGATGAGCTTGATGGGCGTCATGGAGAGACCCTAGACGGGTGCTACCAAATGAGGGACGGGATTGTAACCCTCAGTGGACGCGTGGCTACTTGCGAGCAGAGGGATGCTGTGGTTGATGATAGGATTGCTGCTTTGGAGGCACAGCTAGCAGCACTCCAGATTGCTATGGCTCCTGCACCTGCAGAGGAACCTGAGGAGGAAGAACCTGAGGAGGAGGAGGAACCTGAAGAGGAGGAACCTGAAGAGGAGGAGGATGAGAGTGATGGATCTGATATTGTCGATTGATTTTCTACATGACTTGGACTACCTAGTGTTTTCTTTGAAACCTATGTGGGAAGGGTTGTTTCCCCACACGAACGACAAACTTAAATTTTGACATTGATGAATACATTGTGACTTATTTGCAATTTATTTACTTTGGTTATTATTTTTGTTATGAATGTTGTGGTTGTGATGATTTATTATTCCTTTATTGTTTACTGTACTTCAATGAGATAAATGTGTTTGATGTTACTCATTATTGTATTTGTGGATGTAAAGTGAACAATGGACGCACGTGGACGTGGTCGTGGACGTGGTCGTGGGCGCGATCGTGGACGTGGCGCCGGAGACCATGGCGCCGGAGATCATGGCGCTGGTGCCGTTAATATGACCCCTGCTGAGTTGATTGCTCTGATTCAGGCAGCGGTGGCTGCTGCCCAAGCGGGACAGCCAGCAGGTAAACAATGATTTGAAAAATTAAACCAAATATCTTGCATAACCGTATAGGTTGTCTGATCAATAATTGTTGTGTTAAAGCAGGACCACCAGCATGTACTTATAAGTCCTTCATGGACTGTAAGCCCCATACCTACAGCGGCACTGAAGGCGCTGTGGGACTAGTACGCTGGTTCGAGAAGACGGAGTCCGTATTCTCCAAGTGCAACTGTCCACCTGCTGACCAGGTGAAATATGCCACCGGGACCCTGGAGGGTGCCGCCTTATCCTGGTGGAATGCCCAAGTTCAGATGTTGGGGCAAGCATTGGCTAATGGACTGCCGTGGGCCGAGTTCAAAACCATGATGACCGAGGAGTACTGTCCTCGCAATGAGGTGCAAAAGTTGGAGATAGAGTTCTGGCAACTGAAAATGCAGGGCTCAGAAATCGAGGCTTACACCACTAGAACTCACGAGCTAGCAACATTATGCCCGGGGATGGTAAATGAGATGCACAAGAGGATCGAGCACTACATACGGGGACTTGTACCCGAAATACAGAGTATGGTAACTGCTTCTAATCCAGCCACCATACAGCAAGCCATTCAGTTAGCCCATAAGCTAACTGACCAAGCAGTGGAACAGGGTCGTCTACCCAAGCGGGGCGCCGTGGCAAGCGTGCCCGATAACAAAAGAAAGTGGGATGGTAGTAGTAACACCAAAGCATCATCATCTTCTGGCGGTCAACCTCAACCTCAGCAGCAACAACAACCGGTCCAACAACAACGGAGGTTCGACAACAATCGTAACTTCAACCAAACGACTGCAACTAATCAAGGACCCAGTGGTTATGGTGGAAGACACCCGAAGTGCAACCGGTGCAACTACCATCACGTGGGACGATGTGATAGCTTCAAATGTCAGCGATGTGGTAAAATTGGACACGCTGCGAAGGATTGCCGTGGCGACTGGTTAGGAGGACACAACAACCCCAGGAAACTCCTAAGGGTTGTTTTGAATGTGGAAAGGAGGGGCACTACAAGCGAAATTGCCCGCAACTAAGGAGAAATGGAAATGGAAACAATGGAAATGGACACAACAACAACAACAATAACAACAACAACAATGGTAACAACAACGGTGGAACTGGCAACGGTAATGGCGGTAATAAGGATGGAGCAAAGGGGAGAGCCTTCGTCATTGGCTCAGGTGAGGCTCTAAATGATCCTACAACTGTTACTGGTAGATTCTCTGTTAATGGTTGCTTTGCTACGGTACTATTCGATACTGGAGCTGATAGGAGTTTCGTGTCCTTAAAATTCTGTAGTCTTTTAAGTGATATACCCTCCGCCCTAGAATCTAAGTACACCGTAGAGTTGGCTGACGGTAAACAGATTCACGTAACTCATATCCTTAAAGACTGTAAGATAGAGCTTGCTGGTCATACTTTCGTTATAGATCTTATGCCTGTTACTCTGGGGAGTTTTGATGTTGTGATAGGCATGGATTGGCTTTCTAGCAAGCAAGCAGAAGTTATATGTCATGAAAAGATCATACGAATTCCTGTTGATGACACAATTCTGACAGTCCGAGGTGATAGAAGTGGTGCTGTGATAGGCATCATCTCGTTCATGAAAGCCCAAAAGTTACTACGAAAGGGTCGTGTGGCTATTCTAGCGCTTGTAACTGATAAGCAGGCGAAGGAAAGGAGAATGGAGGATATTCCCATAGTGCGCGACTTTCCAGAGGTGTTTCCAGAGGATCTCCTGGATTACCACCTCATCGTCAAGTGGAATTCCAAATTGAACTAACTCCCGGTGCAGCCCCGATTGCTAGAGCACCTTATCGATTAGCACCGAACGAACTACAGGAGTTGTCGTCACAACTCCAGGAGCTATTAGATAAGGGTTTTATTCGCCCTAGTACATCACCCTGGGGAGCCCCTGTCCTGTTTGTGAAGAAGAAGGATGGCACGTTTCGGATGTGTATTGACTATAGGGAGCTAAATAAAGTAACAGTCAAGAACCGATACCCTCTACCCCGTATCGATGACTTGTTTGACCAACTTCAGGGATCAAGTTACTATTCGAAGATTGACTTGAGATCTGGCTATCATCAACTCAGAGTACGCGAAGAAGACATTTCCAAAACCGCGTTTCGTACCCGCTACGGTCATTATGAGTTCTTGGTCATGCCTTTTGGGTTGACAAATGCACCTGCTGTGTTCATGGACCTCATGAACCGTGTGTGCAAACCCTACCTCGATCAGTTTGTCATTGTGTTTATCGATGATATACTGATATATTCCAGGACCAAGGAAGACCATGAGGAGCATTTGCGGATGATCTTAGAGCTACTGAAAAGGGAACAGCTGTACGCCAAATTCTCTAAGTGTGACTTTTGGATACGCGAGGTACAATTCTTAGGTCATATTGTTAATGAGAAAGGGATACATGTTGATCCTGCCAAAATTGAGGCGATCAAGAATTGGACCACACCTAAAACGCCGAGTGAAATAAGACAATTCTTGGGATTAGCAGGTTACTATCGGCGATTCATAGAGGGATTCTCTAAGATTGCACAACCTCTCACAGCTTTGACTCACAAAGGGACTACATACAAATGGGGTGAAAGCCAAGAATCGGCTTTTCAATCGCTAAAGCAGAAGCTATGTACCGCGCCGATACTAGCACTGCCAGAGGGGACGGATGACTTCGTGGTATATTGTGATGCATCCATTCAAGGCTTGGGTTGTGTCTTAATGCAGCGAGACAAAGTGATAGCCTACGCCTCGAGACAATTAAAAGTTCATGAGAAGAACTATACTACTCATGACTTAGAGTTGGGTGCAGTAGTCTTTGCCTTAAAGATTTGGAGACATTACTTGTACGGTACCAAGTGCACTATCTACACCGATCACAAGAGTCTTCAACATATCTTTGAGCAAAAGGAATTGAATATGAGGCAACGACGTTGGGTGGAGCTGCTAAACGACTATGATTGCGCTATTAAATACCATCCGGGAAAGGCGAATGTGGTTGCTGATGCCTTAAGCCGGAAGGAAACAGCTAAACCCAGACGGGTGCGAGCTTTACAGCTCACTATTAGTACTCAACTGCCTGAACAAGTTAAGGAGGCACAGGTAGAAGCTTTGAAAGCAGAAAATATTGGTTCTGAGTCGTTGAGAGGAATGGATAAACAGCTGGTGATGAAGGAAGATGGAATTCGGTATTTCATGGATAGACTTTGGGTGCCTGCCTATGGAAATTTGAGAGACCTGGTTATGAGTGAGGCACACAAATCTAAGTATTCTATACATCCTGGATCCGATAAAATGTATCATGATCTGAAGGCGCACTATTGGTGGCCTAATATGAAAGCGGATGTGGCTACGTATGTGAGCAAGTGCTTGACCTGCTCGAAGGTAAAGGTGGAGTATCAAAAACCATCCGGACTATTGCAGCAACCCGAGATACCGATGTGGAAATGGGAACAAATCTCCATGGATTTTATTACCAAGCTGCCCAGGACTAGTAATGGTTGTGATACAATATGGGTTATTGTGGATCGATTGACAAAATCTGCTCATTTTCTTGCTATAAAGGAAACTGACAAGATGGAGAAGTTAACCCGCCTGTACCTCAAGGAGATCGTTTCCAGACACGGTGTACCGATCTCCATTATCTCTGATCGTGATGCTCGTTTCACGTCACACTTCTGGCAATCATTACAGAAATCTTTGGGAACACGATTAGATATGAGTACTGCTTATCACCCGCAAACGGATGGCCAGAGTGAGCGTACCATACAGACGTTGGAAGATATGCTACGTGCTTGTGTAATTGATTTCGGGAATAACTGGGAAGTTCACCTGCCATTGGTGGAATTTTCTTATAACAACAGTTATCACACTAGCATACAAGCAGCACCTTTCGAGGCTTTGTATGGGAGAAAATGTAGATCACCTGTTTGTTGGGCGGAAATTGGCGATAGTCAACTGACTGGTCCCGAGTTGATTCATGAAACAACTGAGAAGATCGTACAGATACGGAACCGTATGGCAGCAGCGCGAGACCGACAAAAGAGTTATGCTGATAAAAGACGGAAACCTTTAGAGTTTCAGGTTGGTGACAAGGTTTTGTTGAAAGTTTCACCATGGAAAGGCGTAGTTCGGTTTGGCAAGCGAGGGAAGCTAAACCCGAGGTACGTTGGACCATTTGAAATAGTGGAAAGAATAGGTCCAGTGGCCTATCGTCTAGCCCTACCTGATTCGCTAAGTGGAATCCATGATGTATTTCACGTATCGAACTTAAAGAAATGCATAACTGAAGAAACGATGGTCGTACCACTAGAAGAGGTTCAAGTGGATGAGCAACTACGTTTTATTGAAGAACCAGTGGAGGTGATGGACCGTGAGGTGAAAACACTTAAGCAGAGCAAGATACCTATTGTCAAAATCCGTTGGAATTCGCGACGTGGACCGGAATTCACATGGGAACGGGAAGATCAAATGAAGCTTAAGTATCCTCATCTATTCGAGAAGACGATGTCTGCAGACGAAGGTATTGATTTAAATTTCGGGACGAAATTTCTTTCAACATGGGGATGATGTGACAACTCATCCAAAACTCACTCGATTTCGATTTCTGTGTGCCAATGCAGTAGACCAGTGATGGAACACTCTCACCATGTAACGCAATTTTCGGGACGAAAATTCTTTCAACATGGGGATAATGTGACATCCGGTAAATTTCCGTTACCAAACTCCGTTAGTTTCGTTAAGTCTTGCATACACGTGTCGTGAGCACACACTAGTTGTCGTTTAACGTTGGTGACCTAATAATAATGAATAATGTTAAATTGATGAGAATCTAATTGATTATGTGATTATTGTGTTATGTTTATGTGTTTGCATGTTTTTAAAATGTTAATTGGAAAATTAATCGCGTAACGCGAAAACATGCCTATTTATTCGTATGTCTTGTGTTTTTATAAAGATAAGATATATAATGATTTTCATTAGTTTATATCTTTACATTATTAAGTTAAAAACACTTTACAAGGAGTTTAAAGCTTAGTTTTTATAAAATACAAGTTACAAGGGCCTAAAGGGTAAATATGGAAATTAAAACTAAACAAAACACCCAAACCCTAATCCCCACCCCCAAATCGGCCGCAACCTCTATTCTCTCCCTCTCAATCTTCGAAATCCAGCCAAGAACAAGCATTTTCGTGTGGTTTTGGTTCGATTACATCCATATAACACTTAGGAAGCATCGATTTCAAGCAATTACAAGTTTAAAGGTTAGTTTTGTTCACGTTTTTGTGTGTTCTTCATATTGGCCGAACCCTAAATTCGAAATTGTTCTTCATGGGGTCGAATTTGATGTCTAATGTTGATGTTTATATGTTAGTTAGGTTGATTACATGTTAGTTAACGTGGATTATGTATGAATTACATGTTCTTATTGATTTAATCATGGATTTTGATTCTTGTCTAACCCTAATTCGAATTCTAGTATGATTTTGTATGGATGATGATTGTTTGATGAATGTTTGATGATTATTGGGTTGTATGAATGTTAGAATACATTGATCTTACAAGAAAGTTGGGATTTTGATGCATTGTTCATAGGTTACTAAGAATAGTAACTTTATTTTGCATGAAGTAGTGATCTAGTGATGGATTGATGTTATGGATGAGTTCATGATGATAATTAGATGCTAGATTGTTGTTATGAATGCTAGAAATCTTTGAATGCATGTTGTTAGTTCATAGCTTGCCAAAAGTAGAAACTTTTGTTTATGAAGATGGTTAGATTATGGTGTTTAGGTGTTGTTGATCATGCATAGATGTTGATATGAGCTTGAATTGGTATATTATTAATGAATTCATGAATGTATAGGATGTTTGATAGATTTTGGGATGTTCTTTCCCAAAAGGGAAACTTTATTTGTGTAAAGTTTGATGTATGATGATATGAACATGTTTGGGATATTAGGAGCATGTTAGTGTGACCATGGATGAATTCTAAGGTGATGAATCATGTTGAATTAGTTGTATGGGATGTTTTGGATAATCATGGATGATATTTGGATTTTGGTGATCATGTATGAAGTTGATGTTGATTAGTTGCTAGGGTATCATGTTTGGGTTTGGTGAGTAATGATTATGGTGTATGTTGAATGCTATGAGCATGGCTAAGACTTAAGGGTTATGTATGGATAATGTAGCATGTGTATGATACTGTTTGAATGTTAGTCATGTATGTTATATGTTCTCATTGGCTCTATTTGAATTGTAACTCATAATGTCACCAACGGGTCAAACGGGTCAACTAGGTCAAACGTGTCTATTTGTCTGGAAGCTTGAGTCTTTGGTTTTGGTATGATTAGGGTTTCACATGTCTTTCATTTACACGTACTTATGTACTCGCATGATCTAGGTAACCTTTGAAGGTTGGCTATCCACTCGTTTCTCAAATAAACCCTAAGTACTCTTTGCATACATCAGGTGAGTTCATGCCCCACGCTTTATTTAATCTCTTTTGGGGGAGATAGCATACTGGTATTTTACGAACGCTTTTAATATTTAAGTTGTGTATAATATTGATATAGTGCTATTTGTCATGGAAAAGTCCTCACACTTTCGAATTGTTAATATTAAATAGCGGGGAAACTTGGGTAGTACTACTGGGTCTGACGAGCCCCACCTGTGTGACTCGAGGTCAACCGGGTGCAATTTGTCCTATTGAACATTGTCACGACATGGTAAGTCGTGACAGGAGGCAACAACTATCACAGTCAGCTTCAATTGCGAAATCACTATGTATTAATATTTGCTGTTAATAGACTAGCTATCTATTGCAATACACTGCTTATATATATCTCACAACTGTTTATATGTTTACTGAACTCAAACTCTTGAACTCACCAACCTATGTGTTGACATTTTAGTATGCTTTTCTCAGGTCATTAAGCTGCTTGCCTCTAGGAGCACTCCACGGTTCACTTGCATACTAGGACTCGGTTTTCAAGACATTAGCATTTTAATGATTGTGGTTTACTATTTTGGGTTGGCACATGTTTTGCCATATTTATACTTTTATTTGTTGAGTTGTTTTCAAAATGCTTCCGCACTGTTTCAAACTAAATCTTTGGTTGTTTTATTTACTTGTGGCATATAGAGTCGTTCTATGTAACTACTGACTGTGATCCTGGTTTGTTCACACGCCTCGCGGTAAAACCCCGCACGTGGATTTTGAGGGTGTGACAAAATGGGAACAAATCTCCATGGATTTTATTACTAAGTTGCCCCGGACTAGTACTGGATGTGACACGATATGGATTATTGTGGATCGATTGACAAAATCTGCTCATTTTCTTGCAATTAAGGAAACTGACAAGATGGAGAAATTAACCAGCCTGTACCTCAAGGAGATCGTTTCGAGACACGGTGTCCCGATCTCAATTATCTCTGACCGCGACGCTCGTTTCACGTCACACTTCTGGCAGTCATTGCAGAAATCTTTGGGTACACGATTAGATATGAGTACTGCTTATCACCCACAAACGGATGGCCAGAGTGAGCGTACCATACAGACGTTGGAGGATATGCTACGTGCTTGTGTAATTGACTTCGGGAGTAACTGGGAAATTCACCTGCCATTGGTGGAGTTTTCTTATAACAACAGTTATCATACTAGCATACAGGCAGCACCTTTCGAAGCGTTGTATGGGAGAAAATGTAGATCACCGGTTTGCTAGGCGGAAATTGGTGATAGCCAGCTAACAGGTCCCGAGTTAATTCATGAGACAACCGAGAAGATTGTACAGATACGAAACCGTATGGCAGCAGCGCGAGACAGACAAAAGAGTTATGCTGATAGGAGACGGAAACCTTTAGAATTTCAGGTTGGTGACAAAGTTTTATTGAAAGTTTCACCATGGAAAGGCGTAGTTCGGTTTGGCAAGCGAGGAAAGCTAAACCCGAGGTACGTTGGACCATTTGAAATAGTGGAAAGAATAGGTCCAGTGGCCTATCGACTAGCCCTACCTGATTCGCTAAGTGGAATCCATGATGTATTTCATGTATCAAACCTAAAGAAGTGCATAACTGATGAAACGATGGTCGTACCACTAGAAGAAGTTCAAGTGGATGAACAATTGCGTTTTATTGAAGAACCAGTTGAGGTGATGGACCGTGAGGTGAAAACACTTAAGCAAAGCAAGATACCTATTGTCAAAATCCGTTGGAATTCGCGACGTGGACCGGAATTCACATGGGAACAAGAAGATCAAATGAAGCTTAAGTACCCCCAATTATTCGAAAAGACGATGCCAGCAGACGAAGGTATTGATTTAAATTTCGGGACGAAATTTCTTTCAACATAGGGATGATGTGACAACTCATCCAAAACTCACTCGATTTCGATTTCTGTGTGCCAATGCAGTAGACCAGTGATGGAACACTCTCACCATGTAACGCAATTTTCGGGACGAAAATTCTTTCAACATGGGGATAATGTGACATCCGGTAAATTTCCGTTATCAAACTCCGTTAGTTCCGTTAAGTCTTGCATACACGTGTCGTAAACACACACTAGTTGTCGTTTAACGTTGGTGACCTAATAATAATTAGCAATGTTAAATTATTGATAATTTAACTGATTATGTAATTATTGTATTATGCTTATTTGTTTGTGTGCTTTATATATTAATTGGGAATTAATCGCGTAACGTGGAAACGTGTGTATAAATTCGTATGTTTGTGTTTAATAAAGATAAAATATATAATTGTTACCATGAGTTTATATGTTTATTATTGTAGTTAAAAACCATTTAAAATGTGTTTAAAAGAGTGCCTTTTTATAAAACGCAAAACACAAGGGTTAAAGGGTAATTATGCAAAAATTAACTAAACAAAACAACTCTAAACCCTACCCCCACCCAATCGGCCGCAACCATCACACACACCCCCTCCCATTGCGAAAATCAGCCTAGAATCATCAAGGAAGCTTTGGTTTGGATCGATTTCAAGGCATACAACACATTAGAAGTCTCAATTTTGTTACTTTTCACGGATTAAAGGTTAGTTGGTGTTTTGTTTGCATGAAACTTGTTTTGGCCGAAACCCTAGTTGCGAAATTGATGTTCTTGGTGTTGAGTTTTGATCAATTGATGATGTTAACATGTTAGTTAGATTGTTTACATGTTAGTTAACGTTGATTATGTATGAATTGTATGTTTTTAGTGGATTAATCATGAACTTTGATTTGAAGCAAACCCTAATTCGAAAGTTGATAGAAATTGTTTACATGTTAGTTAACGTTGATTATGTATGAATTGTATGTTTTTAGTGGATTAATCATGAACTTTGATTTGAAGCAAACCCTAATTCGAAAGTTGATAGAATTATGTATGAATGATGATTGTTTGATGAATGTTTGATGATTAATAGGTTGTATGAATGCTAGGTTACATTGATTTTACAAGAAATTGATGAATTAATGTTGGTGTTCATAGGTTACTAAGAATAGTAACTTTATTTTGCATGTAATGTTGAATTATTGATGAATTGATGTTATGGATGTGTTCATGGTGATGATTAGATGTTAGATTGTTGTTGTGAGCATTAGGAATTCAAGAACACATGTTATAGTTCATACATTACTAAAGATAGTAACTTTTTAGGATATGAATTGATGAGTTATGATGTTTGGATGTTGTTGATCATGCTTAGATGTTGATATGAACTTGAATTGGTATATTATTAATGAATTCATGAATGCATAGGATGTTTGATAGATTTTGGGATGTGCTTTCCTAAAAGGGAAACTTTATTTATGCAAAATGTGAAAGATGATAGTTTGAACATGTTTGGGATATTAGAAACATGTTAGTATGTTCATGGATGAATTCTAATGTGTTGGAACATGTTAATATAGTTTTATGAGATGTTTAGATAATCATGGGTGGTGTTAGGACCTTGATGATCATGTATGATATTGATGTTGATTAGTAGTTAAGACATCATGCTTGGGACTGGAAATTGATTGTTTTGATGTATGTTGAATGTATGAAAATGGTTAGTGAATGTGAATATGATCATCATACACGCGTGCGAATCTGAGGCCCCTACTTAGTAGGATTGGCAGGGTTTAGGGTGTGAAGTCGTGAGTGGCTTCACATGGCATGTGGTGCGTGATTTGATCTTTGTGTGACATGTTAATTATGTTATAACTAGTGGACATGTTAATGTTCTAGATTCGCATGACTTGTATGATACTTGGTTGTATGATGATCTAAGTGATACACCTGGATAATGTAGCATACATATGAACCTTTTGAATGCTAAACATGTATGATATATGTGTATGATTGCTTAAATGGTTTACAACACATAAAGTCACCAACGGGTCAAACGGGTCAACTGAGTCAAATGTATTTATTTTCTGAAACCTTGAGTCTTTGGTTGTAGTGTACTTAGGGTTCCACATGTTCTCTGTTGCACGTACTCATATACTTATATGATCTAGGTAACCTCTGAGGGTTGTCTGTCCACTCTGTCTGTCAAATCAAACTCTAAGTATCTATACGCATATCAGGTGAGTTCATGCCCCACTCTTTACTTAATCTCTTTTGGGGGAGATAGCATACCGGTAAACTACAAACGCTTTATATATATTTTAGTTGTGCATAATATTAATATAGTGCTGTTTATCATGGGAAAGTCCTCACACTTTCGAATTGTTAATATTGAATAGCGGGGAAACTTGGGTAGTACTACTGGGTTTGACGAGCCCCACCTGTGTGACTCGAGGTCAACCGGGTGCAATTTGTCCTATTGAACATTGTGACGACCTGTTGAGTCGTGACAGGAGGCAACAACGTAACACAGTCAGCTTCAATTGCGAAATCACTATGCATTAATATTTATTGCTAATGGACTAGCTATCTGTTACAATGCACTACTTGTATATCTCTATTATTAAACTGTTTATGTTTGAATATCAACTCTTGAACTCACCAACCATTGTGTTGACATTTTAGTATGCTATTCTCAGGTCATTAGCTTGCTTGCCTTTAGGAGCACTCCATGGTTCACTTGCATACTAAGACTCGGTCTTCAAGACGTTTTTATCATTTAATGGTTAATGTTTACTCTTTTGGGTTGGTGCTTGTTTTGCCATAGTATACACTTTTATTTCTTTGGGTTGTTTTACAAAACGCTTCCGCACAGTTTAAAGTTTGTACTTTGGTTGATTTTATTTTAATTATGGCATATAGAGTCGTTCTGAGTAACTATTGACTGTGATCCTGGTTTGTTCACACGCCTCGCGGTAAAACTCCGCACGTGGATTTTGAGGGTGTGACATGGTGTTCGGGAGGTGAGGAGTGTGGGTGAAAATGGTTGTGGTGTTCGGTTGGGGTGATGGTGACCAAGAGTTTTTGAAGGATTGTTGGTGTGGTGATCGGTGGAATTGTGGTGTGTTCCTTTCAACCGAGAGCTTCAAGTACAGGGGATGAGGTCGACTACCATTAAAGCATCATCATGACCCTAGGACACTAGGCTTACAAGGTGGCATGCACAAAAACATGCTTGGTGTTTGGGTAGCTAGGTGGCGGTTTGATGGGTGGTGAGGTGTCTCGCCCGATTTGAGGTGCTAATCACCTCTTAAGTCGGGTGTTTAAGGGTGCTAATGAGCCGGTTCTTGATCTTAATGGTACTTTGTTTTAAGGTTTAAGTGTAAGAGATTTGTTTAGATTTGTTTTGATGTCAAGTTTCTCTTGATGTTAACTTGTATTTATGGTGTTTGGTTGGGTTGTGTTTGGTTTGTTTGATGTTGTATAGTTGATGTGTCTTGATCATATATTGTTCAATATCAAAGAATTATGTTTTTGAGTACATGCACACGTAAATTCTTGTGTATGCATGCAAGCATGCAATGAGTAACACATATATTCACATAGACATATAATATACATATGTATTTTAACAAAAGATGGCACATGCATAAGTAAAATATGTATGAAAACATGCATACGTACATGTACATAAACATATATGGTTTATATGAGTTAGCCAAGTGTAGCGTAATGATGGTTCATTAAAATATATTAACGTATGAAATCTTATATTTAGGGTTGTCACATTCTCCCCCCGTAAAAATAATTTCGTCCCGAAATTTATTTGGATTGTAATACTTAAGGTTGAGAGGAACTTATTTGACCATTAGACTTAAAATAGATGGGGGTATTTCCTTCTGATTTCATCTTCTCTTTCCCACGTATATTTTGGTCCTCTCCTAGCGTTCCACTTAACTTTTACTATGGGAATTTTACTCCTTCTTAGCCTTTTAACTTCTTTGTCTAATACGGCTATTGGTTCTTCCGTGAAATGAAGCTTTTTATCTATTCTTATTTCTTGAACTGGAATTTTTAATGTCTCATCTGTTAGACATTTCTTCAGATTGGACACATGAAAGGTGTTGTGTACTTCTCTTAATTCTTGGGGTAAATCTAACCTATATTCAACTAGACCAACTTTGTCAGTGACTTCAAATGGTCCAACATATCTAGGGTTTAATTTACTTTTCTTTCCAAATCGAAAGATTCCTTTTGTGGGTGATATTTTTAGATAGACCTTATCTCCAATTTGAAATTCTAGTGGCTTTCTCCTTTTATCAGCATAACTTTTCTGTCGATCCCGTGCTGCTTTTAGTCTATATTTGATTTCCTTGATCTTGTCAGATGTTTCTTGAATTAGGTCAGGGCCTATAAGTTGTTTATCTTCTATTTCATTCCAACATAGTGGTGATCTGCATTTCCTTCCATACAAGGCTTCAAATGGGGCGGTTCTAATACTGGAATGATAGCTATTATTATAAGAAAACTCTATCAAAGGTAGATGTATATCCCAGTTGCCACCAAAATCCAATGCACGAGCACGTAACATATCTTCTAATGTTTGAATTGTCCTTTCACTTTGTCCATCTGTTTGCGGATGGAAGGCTGTACTAAGGTTTATTTGGGTTCCTAGAGCTTTTTGTAAGGTTTGCCAAAACTTAGATATGAATCTACTGTCTCTGTCGGATATAATTGAGATGGGTATTCCATGTCTGGACACAATTTCCCGTATGTAAATTCTTGCTAATTTCTCTATTTTATAATCTTCTCTGATTGGCAAGAAATGTGCTGATTTGGTTAATCTATCTATTATAACCCAAATTGTGTCATACCCACTTGAGGTTCTTGGTAGTTTGGTTACAAAATCCATGGTGATCTGGTCCCATTTCCATTCTGGAATCTCATGTTGTTGCAGATATCCTGAAGGTTTTTGGTGTTCCGCTTTAACTCTTGAACATGTATTGCATCTTTCTACAAATTCTCCAACTGATCTCATGCCAGGCCACTAGTAATGGCTTTTCAAATCTTTATACATTTTGTTATTTCCTGGATGCACAGAATATTTTGACTTATGTGCCTCTTGTAGTATGATTCTTCTAAGCATAGCATCATCGGGTATCCATGTTCTTCCTTTGAACTTTAGAATTCCATTTGTATCTTCCTCCAAATCCTTTATTTGCCCTTTTATCTCTAGTTTACCTTTTTGTTGGGCTTCCCGTATTTGTTTTAACAGGTCTGATTGCAGTTCCATTCTCATGGCCCGTACTCGTAATGGTTTAACCCTATCCTTTCTACTTAAAGCATCTGCTACTACATTCGCTTTACCTGGATGGTATTTGATTTCACAGTCATAATCACTTAATAGTTCTATCCATCTCCTTTGTCTCATATTCAACATTTTCTGATCAAATATGTGCTGTAAACTCTTATGATCTGTATATATTGTATATTTTGTTCCATACAGATAATGTCTCCAGATCTTAAGTGCAAATTATACTGCACCTAATTCCAAATCATGAGTAGTGTAATTCTTTTCACTTCCCTTAAGTTGTCTGGAGGCATAGGCAATGACTCTACTTCGTTGCATTAACACACATCCAAATCCTTGACGGGACGCGTCACAATATACTACAAAATCATCAGTTCCTTCTGGTAATGACAAGATAGGTGCACTACATAATTTACTTTTTAAGAGTTCGAATGCAACCTTTTGCTTTTCTCCCCAGACATATGGCTTGTCGTTTTGAGTTAATTCAGTCAGGGGTTGAGCTATCCTTGAAAAATTTTCTATGAATCTCCTATAATATCCGGCCAGTCCTAAGAATTGGCGTACTTCTGTCGGTGTTTTGGGGTCCTCCCATTTCTTAACAGCTTCTATTTTTGCTGGATCTACCTGTATACCTTCTCGATTAACTATGTGTCCAAGGAATTGCACCTCCCTTTTCCAGAATTCACATTTTGAGAATTTTGCATATAATTTTTCTTTTCTTAGCAATTCCAATGTCAACCTTAAGTGCTGTTCATGATCCTCCTTATTCTTAGAATAGATTAAAATGTCATCTATAAAAACTATGACAAACTTATCTAAATAGGGCTTACATATCCTATTCATCAGATCCATAAATATGGCTGGAGCATTGGTTAATCCAAATGGCATTACCAGAAATTCCTAATGTTCGTACCTTGTTCTGAATGCTGTTTTTGGTATGTCCTCATCCTGTATTCTAGACTGATGATATCCTGATCTTAAGTCTATCTTTGAAAAGTAACTAGATCCTTGTAACTGATCAAATAGGTCGTCTATTCTAGGTAGGGGATACCTATTCTTCACAGTTACCTTATTAAGTTCCCTATAGTCTATACACATTCTAAACGTTCCATCTTTCTTTTTAACAAATAAAACTGGTGCTCTGTTGATACATGTATGTCCGTAGATCATGATTTGAATGTAATAGATCTTGTTTGTCTGATTATGATGTAATGTTTGGAAAGATTAATGAAATGATATTGATTGTTTGTGATTTGTAATGTCTACTATTTCATTAATGAGTCGATGATGAATTGGTTAATTAGATTTGTGATTGATTGAATGGTTACACTTAATGTTATATTAATTAATACATTCAAACTTAACACAATGAAGTTCTCATGCGAATGGCCCACTGAATGGACCATACGCATGAATAACTTCATACGATTGACTCAGTCGCACGACTGAACCAGGAGACTGGATCAGTCGTATGACTGTAACATAAGATTGGCTCAGTCGCACGACTGAACACTCAGTCGTGCGGATGAATCAACCGCATGGTTCAATCGCACGACTGAACCATACTTATGGTTCAGTCGCACGAATGAACAATACTAACCTATGAATACAACCCAATTCGTGGAAAAACGTAAGCATTCATTCTATTATGACTCCAGACGTACCCTAGCCGTCTAGAAGCCTCCCAATTCGTTCTCCAAGTTCATAGAACACATTAGATCGATTCCCAATTTATTTCTAACGTTAGATTCAATACTTTATTGATTCTTCGTGTGTTCTCACTGATTGGATCGCCAATCAAATAGGATTCCGCACTATTTGATCTGGTTTACACGCTAATCACTCGGTATTTCGTTCAAATACCAGGTCCTATCAAGTGGTATCAGAGCTTTGGCTCTAGATTACGTGTGATTCAATCAAGATTGATAAAAAGTTTGTGTTTTTACATCAAAAACGCAATCTTTTGTGTCAAAAGTGATCTTGGACGTTCCCTGCTCATCAAAGTTTAGTTTCTACGGACTTAGGCGATTAGAGTTTGCAAAATTTCGAATTTTTACGGCTAAAACACGTTTAACCTAGAAATTTTCGCAAAACAGCAGCTTCAGTCGCACGAGTCAGCCATTCGCACGACTGGACTTCATTCGCATTGCCCAGACGCACGATTGGACCTAGTCGCATCTCCATTCGTACGATTGAACCATTCGTTCGCAGTGTTCATACGCATCAGCTTCATTCGCACGACTGAACCAATCGCTTAGTTCAGCCGCACGATTGAACCAGTCGCATAGTTCATTCGCACGGATAGCCCAATCGCATCCTTCAGTCGCACCAGTTGACAGTTTGTTTTATTAGACTTAAAGTTATTCGCCATGGAAGATCAAATGTCAGCCTTTACTGCTGGGAAGGACTCTAGGATCCAGAACCTGCTGTTACTTGAGAGTGAGGTGGGTAATCATAATAAACCACCAAAGCTCTTAACGTTAGATGAGTTTCCCCACTGGAAACAACGTTTTGAGATCTACCTCAATGGAGTGGATCCAAATCTGAGGGAAGCTATCGAGATTGGGTATAGTACACCGGTGGGAGCCGATGGAGTAAAGCTTACTTTAGGAGGGATGACAGACGCGCAGAAGGTTAAATATAATGCAGAGAAGAGAGTCTATGCATTGATCACACAGTCGATCCCTAAAGACATTTTCCACCAGTACTCAGAGAATAAGCAGTCCAAGAAACTATGGGATGAGCTGGAAAAGAGGTACGACGGGAATGCTTCGCTGAAGGCAATCAAGGCTAAGGAGTTAAAGAAGGAATTTGATAACTTCTCATCGATGGGAAACGAGAGTTTGGACGATGTTATAGATAGATTCTACCATCTGATGAGCGAACTGCATACACATGGGGTTGCTACTACCATGGAAGAAAAAGTTATTAACTTTGCAGACGGATTGCCGGAAAAGTGGGCTTCATTCGTGTCTAACCTGAGACAGAATGAAATGCTGGCAAAGCTGGATATCAATGACTTCATTCTAAAGCTGCGAGAAGAAGCACTTAGCATGAAGTACAGAGCTCAGAAGTCTTCGTACACTCAGAATCCTGCTTTGTACAATGCCACGCCTCAAGCTAAGACATCTGGAGCACCTCTCCAGACTGCATTTGTGTCTAGCTCATCGAGTCCTTCACATGCTTCTCCTTCAGGATCAGACACGTCGGGGTCTTCATGTACCCACTATATTGGATCTGAAGCGAATGCTACTAAACTGAAGACCGAGAACCTCGGTAATGTGACTGTGGAAGTAGCTAGAGAACACATGGATCTTTTGGCTGCAGTGGTTCATTCTTATGATGGACTTGTTGCTGGGAAGATTGGAAACTGCCATCTGGCAGATGAGGACTACGAGCAAGTAGATGAAATGGAGCTTGAGAGGATGGACATTATGTAAGCCTTAGCTAGTGCTGTCCGGAGGGCGAAGAAGTTTGTGAAAAAGACTGGACAGAACTTGGTTGCTACTAAGGATACCATATTTGGCTTTGACAAGAGTAAAGTGACCTGCTTTAACTGTGGAGAAAAGGGGCACTTCAAGAGAGAATGTGTGAAGCCAAAGAAGACGGGTAACGGGAACCCATTCTCGTCCTTCACTCGTCAAGAC
Organism: Flaveria ramosissima; assembly: GCA_025215565.1. Classification (NCBI taxonomy): domain Eukaryota; kingdom Viridiplantae; phylum Streptophyta; class Magnoliopsida; order Asterales; family Asteraceae; genus Flaveria; species Flaveria ramosissima. Next base: position 21,340,629 of record CM046034.1, read on the forward strand.
AAGCAAGCTACTAGTTCTACTTCATCAAGCAAGGATCCAAAAGCCTTGACTGCTCATGATGAAGGAGGACAGGACTGGAGCTTTAGGTTTGTCTCTCCAGGGGAATCAAACATTGCAAGTGTAGAAGACTTAGATGATGATTCCGCGAATGAGGGAGATATAGCAGTTGAGATAGCAATGTCAAATAGTGAAGAATCAACTGCAACTGAGGTCAGCTACAAGCCTAAAGAGGAGACTACCACAGCAAAGACAGAAAAGACAGAATCACCAGAACCAGAGACATCCGATGCTGCTTTGATGGCTACCTCTTCTGAACCTCCTCAGGTAAGTACCACTGACCAAATGTTTAATAATCATGCTTGTTCTGATTGTGATACTTTTAGAAATAGCATAGATGAGAAATTTGCTAGGTTATTAGATCATAATGATAACTTAGTAAAAGATTTGCAACTGTGCACTGAGGCTAATAGAGTATTAAAACAAAATGAGCATAGTTACAAAGAAAAGATAGACCTTTTGACTAAACAGTTTAGGGAAACCGAAGTAGTGCATTTAACCAAGCTAATGACATTAGGTACTATCTAAACTCCCTAGAAGACACTAAGAAGCAAAAGGCAGTTTCTAGATTAGAAGTAAACTCACCCCACTTATTTACACAGACCTGCCCATTGGACAAGTTCTTCACACATTTGTCCAACCTCTTAGTGAGAGAAAGAAACAACGGGGAGGGTTTGGTTACAAAGTGGTTCCACCACCACCTGAACCTTGATGAACACTAAGAGTAGACCAATAACTAATAACCCCATCAAGGATCATGTGGTGTCTACTCCTCTTGTTAGTGATCCAGATTCCTCATGTTCATCTATTGAATCTGGAAACAAACAAAAGGAGGCCACTTCAAACGCAAAGGGTAAAATGCCTTGTGTTAATCTGGAAAAAGAATTTGAAAAGGTTAACTTAAAGTCAGGGCCAAACAGAGTTAAATCAGAACCTAAAAAGACTTCTAATGTTAATCTTTCACATGTTTCAAGTCAAAAACCAGTTAACCAAAAAGAAAAAGATGTTAAAAATGTTAAACCAATTAACTTTGTTAAACAAGAGAAAACATCAAAAGAACCAGAGTCAAAACCTAAATTGAGTGATGTTACTAGAGTGTCACACACGTCTCCACAAAGAAAGTTTAATCATAAAGTTGATAGCAGGTCGTGCTACAACTGTGGAGAGTGTGGACACATTGCTTCCTATTGCCCTTACTATCAGACACCTAGGAAGAAGATTGAACTTCAGGACTCAAAACCTAGGTCTTCTAAGAGGAGTTCTTTAACTCCACCTAGAAGAACTAGTGAACCTAAAGTTCAACCCGTTAGCCATTCGACTATTTATCACAAACAGGCCTTGCACAAATCTGGCTTATGGAAAGAGAAGTCATCCTCTGTGTCTGATAATGATGACAAGAAGGAACCTGAGCTACCCTCACCCTCTAAGGGTCAATGGGTTGAATTCATGATGTGTGATGCCTCTGGGAAACCCAAGCCAGTAAAGGCTTGGATTCCTAACCTAAACTAATCTTTTACATTGTATGTGCAGGGTGTTCGCTACAGTGCTGAAACTAACATGTGAATTGTAGACAGCGGAGCATCCAGGCACATGACAGGAAACTAGGCTCTTTTATCAAACGTCAAGCAAATAAAAGGAGGGCATGTTTCGTTTGCTTGAAACAAGGGAGGCTATATCACAGCTCAGGGAGAAGTGGGAAATCAGAAAGTTAAGTTTGATAAGGTGAACTATGTTCAACAACTTCAAAACAACTTACTTTCTGTTTCCCAAATCTGTGATAAGGGATTTAAGGTCATCTTCGACAGCAAGAAGTGTTACGTGCTCAAGAAAGACTAAGTGATCCCGGAGGACCAAGTTCTGATGACCGCTTCAAGATATAAAGACCTTTATGTTTTGGATCTGTCAACAACTTCTACAATGGATCATGAGGTTCAGTGCTTTCTATCTAAAGCTACTGAGAAGGATTCCATCTCTTGGCATAGGAGAATGGGACACATTAATCAAAGGAAGATGAATCACTTGATCCAGAAGGATCTCGTGAGAGGAGTCAATGTCAAGAATTTCCAGCTTCCTGATTTTTGTGTAGCTTGCAAGAAAGGCAAACAGACGAAGAAGTCTCATAAGGAAAAGAAAGTTCATTCAATAGAACTTCCTCTTGAACTTCTTCACATGGATCTGTTTGGTCCAGTCAGTACAAAGAGCATTGCAGGCGACTTGTACTGTTTTGTGGTTACTGATGACTACTCAAGGTTTTCTTGGGTAATGTTTCTGAAGTCCAAATCAGAAACATTTGAGTCATTCAAGGAGTTAGTAACCACACTGGAATCTCTCTACAAGCTGAAGGTAAGACAAGTACGCTCAGACAACGGGACGGAATTCAAGAATCAGTGGATGGAAGCATACTGCAAGGAAAAGGGAATTGTGCATCAATTCACTTCTGCCTACACGCCTCAGATGAATGGCGTTGCTGAGAGAAAGAACAGAAGCTTGATAGAGACAGCACGAACGATGCTGGCAGACTCGAAACTGCCTATCCAATTCTGGAATGAGGCAGTAGCTAATGCATGTTATACACTGAATCGAGTTCTGATAGTCAAGCGCCACGGAAAGACATGTTACGAGCTACTACAAAGACGCAAACCGAATTTGGAGTATCTCGAACCATTTGGCGCGCCGTGCACACTTCTGAAGAAGACACAAGAAGGTAAATTCAGCGAGAAGGCGGATGAAGGAATCTTTCTAGGATACAACATACCGAACAAGAGGGTTTACAACAACTCAACGGGTCTAGTAGAAGTGTGGTGTAATGTTGACGTTCAGAGATATACCACACCACCTACTGGCAAAGGACCCGCCTACTTTTTCGACTATGATGGATTCTTCAAGTCCTTCAACATCCCTATCTCTCCTTCGGATGATGAGTTAGCTACTAGAATGATGTATGATATCTTGAATACACCATCTCATGATTCAACATCATCTAGCTCACAAGGAGAATCATCTACTCAGTCAGGGGGAGTAGTCGACGACAGTGACTCCTCCTCTGACGATGAAGCTGAAGAAGATGATCAGAACAGTCAGGAGGAACAGGTTCCAATCCTTGAAAGTCCACAAGCATCAAACAGTGATGCACCTTCGACTTCGGAACCTCAAACTCCAACTACCTCAGATGCAGAACCAAATGTTCATAATCTTGGCTTTGAGGTAGCTGTTCCTACTACTCCAGGATCACGACTAAACGTCTATCATCCCCTAGACAATGTCATTGGGGATGTCAGATTAGGAGTACAAACCCGAAATCAGCTATACTCAGCTGATTATGCCTCAGTTATGGAGAAGGGATACATTCATGATGGTGCTTATCGGTGTTTTGTCTCGCAGTTTGAGCCAAAATACGTCAGTGATGCACTAAATGATGAGGCGTGGGTGAGTGCCATGCAAGAAGAACTTCTCCAGTTCAAGAAGTTAGGTGTGTGGACTCTGGTAGATAGACCTAAAGGTGCTAAGGTCATTGGCACCAAATGGGTCTTGAAATGCAAGAAGGATGACCAAGGGGTCATTATCAGGAACAAGGCTCGACTGGTGGTTCAGGGATTTCGCCAAGTCGAGGGAATTGACTACAATGAAGTGTTTGCACCCGGGGCAAGGATGGAAGCCATTCGTATCTTCCTTGCCTATGCATCGTACATGAAGATTAAAGTCTACCAATTAGATGTGAAGAGTGCATTCCTTCATGGGGAAATCAGAGAGACAGTCTACGTCAGTCAACCCTAGGGATTTGAAGATCCTTATCATCGGGATAGAGTTTACAAACTCGACAAGGCTTTATACGGGCTTCATCAAGCTCTAAGAGCCTGATATGAGAAACTCTCGACTCATCTTGTGAAACACGGCTTTCGCAGGGGAGTCATTGACTGCACGCTGTTCATCAAAGAAAAAGATGGAGACCTACTGCTCGTACAGATATATGTCGATGACATAATCTTCGGTTCAAAGAACGAAGAATTATGCAAAGAGTTTGAAGCAGTTATGAAGAAAGAGTTTGAGATGAGTGCTATGGGGGAGATGAAGTTCTTTCTCGAGTTACAGGTGGATCAGACACCAAATGGGATATTTCTACATCAGACCAAGTATGTGGGAGACATTCTCAGTCGCTTTGACATGGAGAATGCTTCTGCTACTGGGACTCCACTTGCTACTAATCACGATATAGCACCTGACAAAAATGGAGATCTGGTAGATGCCACAATGTACCGAGGAATGATTGAATCCCTCATGTATCTCACTGCCTCAAGACCTGATATCATGTATGCTACATGTTTATGTTCTAGATATCAGGCTAAGCCTAAGGTCAACCATCTGATCGGGGTCAAGAGGATATTTCGTTATCTGAAGGGTACACCCACACTTGGGTTGTGGTATCCTCATGATGATGACTTTGAGCTCACGGCGTATAGTGACTCGGATTACGGGGGCTGCAAGATGAACTACAAGTCTACATCAGCACGGTGTCAATTCTTTGGGAAAAGATTAGTTACCTGGCAGTGTAAGAAGCAGACATCGGTTTCATTGTCAACCTGTGAAGCCGAATACGTTGCCGCTGCAAGTTGTTGTTCACAAATCATCTGGATTCAACAGCAAATGCGGGATTACGGTTTAAAGTTTTCTTCTACTCCTATTTTTGTTGATAACTCTGCTGCAATTGCAGTAACTAAAAATCCGGTCCAACATCCAAAGACCAAACATATCGGTATTAAATACAATTTCATAAGAGACTGTTTTGAAAAGAACTTAATTGATGTGGTAAAAATTAATACTGATTTTCAACGCGCTGACCTCTATACTAAAGCCTTTGATAAACCACGTTTTCAATATTTGCTAGAGGTCAACGGCGTCAAAAAGAAAAGTGATGTTATTCCTGATGATGATCATGTGTAGTCCGATGTAGTTTAGTTAATTTTTCTTTTTTATTTTATTTTATTTGTTTATTTTAGTCTGTTTAAATTAAACTCATGTTATTTTGCTGTTTATTAAAATCCTAAAATAATTAAACCAGTTATGATTTTGGTATTTTAGGGGGAGAATAAGTCAGCAAGTAACATCAAAAAAAAATGAGGGAGAAGGAGTGGAAAGCTGATATAAGGTAGATCGTATCTGTGATACTGATTCAAACCCTTTGGAAAATGATAGTACACAGGAACAAATCAAGAGGGACTTTAAAAATTTAATTTAGAAAAGATGCAAAAATTCAAAGTATAAGTCTGTGTAGTCTAAGCAATATAAAAGGGAAGATGATAGAAAAACTAGTAACTACTAAGGTAACACAAATTGAGTAGGGTTACTAGACCACAAATGATATGTCGGTAGATTACAATAGATGATTAGACCTGACTGGTGATTTCTAGATCAAACTAAGTGGTTCAACTAACTGTGGGCTTCCATCTTATCACTGGTTAACACAATCAACAATATTCCAATAAGGGGTAATGAGCATGTAAACGCCACGAATGTGTGCGGATGACCATAAATAGAGCAAAGCATGAAAAAAATGAAAGACAAATGCAATCAAGCTAATGACTTATGTTGTTGGTGCATTTTGTGCAAAATAAAATTAAGCTGCTCTAACAAGGAGATAGGTTGTGTGCCTCTCTGCTGTGCGATGGCACTGACCTGAGGATAAGCATAACCTAGATATTCTAGAATTCATTGTTGTTTGCCGCCTCTCTGCTGTTCGATGGCACTGACCTGAGGATTGGCTTCTCTTTGAAAGCTCTAAGAATAGTCTCTTCTTGTAAAAATACCCGTAGACCGCTCAAAAGCTCCTGAGGAATGTTGATTACCATATAAGTGTGGGATCCACAAATGTTAGTTGAAATAATTAAACCTAAAACTATCACCAGTTTGTGTCAAAAGTCTGTGTATAGACTTAAGAGGATAAACATATTGACAATCATTGTGGCTGCAATTCTTGAAAGTTCAAATCAATGTGGTAATCTAATAGTTCCAGTATGATTTCCTAAAGTTGCTAACGACTCTGGATGAAAACCAAGAATTGAGCATCAAAAGGTTTTGATAACAAGTCCCAAATGATTTGACTTGCCTGTATGATTCCAAAATTGAATTGGTCCAGGTGTGGTCAATCTAAATTGAAGCTGCCTATTCCGGAACCAAATCCCGTAGATTTCCATCTTACGATTTATCTCTCACAAAAAGCCAAAAACAAGTCTTATTTTTATACTTTAGTTTAAATTTTCTAATTTAGTTAGTCATTTCAGTTTGTTTTGTTTGTCGGACTACATCATGAAAATCAGTATGGGATCAATTCACAAAAAGGGTCATGTCTGAGATGACCACATGTGTTTTCAAAGTTTAAAAGGGTCACGTCTGAGGTGACAAAGTGTTTAAAAGAGTCACGTCTGAGGTGACTAAATTGTTTAAAAGGATCACGTCTGAGGTGATCAAAAAGTTTCAAGTTAAAATGATCATGTCTGAGATGATCAAAAGCTCATAATGTTAATTTCAAAAGTTAAAAGGGTCTTAAAAGTAAAATGTTCAAAATGGCAGAAAAATTCATAAGTCTAACCCATTCGCACGATTGGATCATAAGTATGGACCAACCATGCGAATGGGTCCCATTCGCACGACTGGACATGAGATTGAGCCATTCACCCGAATGGCTTATCAGAATGATCCATTCGACCGAATGGAAGGGGGCGAATGAGTCAGTCGACCGACTGAGACTCAGTCGGTTAACTGAAGGTGCGAATGAAAGGGCACGAATGAGTCAGTCGACCGACTGAACCTCAGTCGGCAAACTGAATGCGACTGACTAGGCCAATCGCACGACTGAACCTCAGTCGCCCGAATGAACTGAGCGAATGAGGCCAGTCGGCAGATTGAACTCAGCTTCAGTATTTAAAGGGCCACAGTCGATCGCATTTTACTCATCACCCTCAATCGCTCCTAAATCGCACTTCTTCCCGTTACTCTGCCAAAATTTCGCTAGACCGTGCTTTTACATTGATATTGATTCTCTGACGTTCGCTGTTGTTTATACAGGTAGATTGAAGTTATATCTCAATGAAATCAGACGAAATGAAACCCTAATTCTGTGAAATTCGAGTGAAACAAGAATCGGACTGAAAATGACCTAATAACCAACCTAAACTAAGCAAAATGTTAAAATTAAGTTTAATAGGTTATTAGTGACTAGATGGCGAGTCTATTGAACCGGTAACCCATGTTAAATCACTTGTTTTGATCAAGATTCAAACCACAGGCGACTGAACAGTGGGACAGGCGACTGGTCGTCCGGATGAACTCCAATCGCACGATTGAATCTTGCGATTGGGTCAATCGGCCGAATGAACCATGCGAATGAGCTCAGTCGGCCGACTGAACCAATCGCAGACTCAGTCAGCAGATTGAACTCAGTCGCATGTCACATTCACCCGAATGAGCTCAGTCGCATGAAAGGACAACCGACTGACTTCAGTCGCATGATTCATTCGCACGAATGAATCAGAATGAATTTAAATATTACACTTAGAACTGAATTTTGATGTATTATGTACTAATGGTTCTGTGTCTTGTGTTTCAGGAAAATGGTTGATAGATGGTCCATTAATCCAAAGCACAACATATGTGCTCACTTGGATCATACGACTCGGAACGGAGCCGAGTTTACAGAGATTATAGCTTTCCTTAGACGGTCTCGGATACATAAGGCCATATCTACACCGTGCACGCCTTACAGGTCATTACACCAGACATTCTGGGAGAATGCCTCAGTTGATCGTTCTCGTGAGCCGTACAGTATACGGAGCTCCATTCTTGGTCATGATATTGAGGTTACAGCTGCTGATATCCAGAGAGTTCTTGAGTTTGGGGACGATATGATCATCCCACCAGATTACATCCACTTACTGTCCGAGGCTGCTTTCTCAGGATCAAGTACGCTGGGGACATAAACTCAGGTGTGCTCAACAAGAGCAACCTGTGCCCCCAGTACAAGTACTTGGCGCATGTGATCCTGAAGTGTATTGCTTCCAGGAGGGGTGGGTTCGATGACCTATCAGACCAGATTCAGAATGCCTACGTGGCACTGGTACTGAACCACCCCTTCAGCTTTTCGAGTATGATCTTTTCTTATCTGGTGGAGAACCTGGAGGCTAAGGGGAAGGAGGGTTTTTGTATGTACCCCAGGTTTCTTTAGCTGATCTTCAACGAGAAGCTGCCTTCACTACCCAAGGAGAGCCATGATGCGGTTGCCTTGGAGATTATGGATGACACGACCTTGGGTCGTATGAGAGTGTATAGGGGCAAGCAGGTAAAGCCCCAGGTTAAGAGGTTGATCGGCCATTTGGCCAATGAGAGATACGTGGCGCCGGGGAGACGCAAATGGCGTCATGATGATAGTGATTCAGATGACGAGAGGCTACTGCTCCCAGAGCATGATTCCGATGATGACGACAGTGGGGACGCTAGGGATGATATGCCTACTCCACCGAGAGGCACAGTTTCCGATGTTATACCTCCAGTGTCTGCCCCAGCTGGAGACATAGCCGAGTCTGCTGGTTTCCATCAGGACTTTGTTCCTGGTGAGGAGGAAGAGAAGTCGGATGAGGAGCCCTTGAAAAGAACTTTGGGAAGCAAGGTTGTTCCCACAGAGTATGGGCTAAGGGCGGTTGGTGAACGCCCAAGAGATTCAGGAGAGACAGCTGCTGATCCTAGTTATGCACCGGAGTCAGCTAGCCGGGTTGTAGGGGGAGCATCCACCTCGACGGGAACGAGGAGGAAAAGGATGGCTCAGCCCCACGGGCAAAAGAAGAAGAAGAGACGATTGACCTTCGTTACCATCACAGCCACTACCGCTACCACCACCACTACCACTTCCACAGCCACACCATCCACCACCACAACCACCACGGCCACCACAGCTACTACTACTACCTCCATGCAGGACCGTTTAAGGGCTTAACCACAATTACAACACAACAACACAATGAGGAGAATAACTAAGCTCTAATCAAACAGTGAACTGGATAACCAAAGTGATACAAAGAACACAAGTAAAGTAAAGAGACAGAACAAGAGAGTTGGGTTTCAAGGAGGCAGTATATTGCTTTCTCAAGTTCTTTTACAAGTGTTACAAAGCATAAAGAAAAGATACAAGAACTTGAAATACTTATACTACAACCTACAGCCGGCCATACTTTGAAAGCCAGCTGGATACAATTGACTAGACACTAACAAAATCAATTGTAGGATCAAAAGGCATATCTGCCTTTTGACCTTGTGACTATGACATGCCATAGCTCACATCCTTTTACAATACAAAAAGGATAAAGTACATAAAGTGGAAAGTTGAATACTCAAGACCTCAATGTACAGTTACCAAAAGCAAGGCCCTTTTCACCAACTCATGTAAGTTGGTGACTTTACAGAGATGCAGCGGAAAAGGTGCTTTATGGAACAGTACATCAGATAAAGCATGTGTACTAAAAGTCTTCGGAAGAAATCTGTCTTCATAGGATGAGGCTTCGGAAGACTTTGTCTCTGAAGCTTCGGAAGACTTCATGTTTGGCTTCGGAAGATATTGGTCTTGGCTTCGGAAGATTTTACACTTAGAGTATTTTCTAATGCTTTGTGTAAAACTTCCGAAGCATTCTTCACTTCAGTACTTAGTGCATGTTGCTAAGACACTTAAGCTGTTTTGGGTTGCATCAGACTTCAGGAATCCTTACAAACTCCCCCTAGGCTGATGCTACCAAAACACTTAGAAGATCTTCAAATGTTGGTAGTCTTCAGTACAATCAGGACCATTCCTTTCTTCATGAGATGGTCAGGATCATCAAGACTTTCATAATATCTTCTCATCTCAAAGAGATCATGCAGAGGTAAGTTGATTATGTCTTGCCATGAGTAGACATTCTCAACACCTTGATCTCTGATAACAGTCCATCTCTCTGGATTAGTAGAGTATGTCCAGGATAAGATGGGTGTCTCACTAGTTAGAGGAGCCACTTGAATAGGAGTTGATTGGGCTGCCTCATCATGCACTTCCTCAGGTTGATCTGATTCAGCCTGAGGTGCAGAGGTAGATGACTTTGGCTTCTTCTTCTTTGTCTTTGGTTTAGAAGCCATCCTCTTCTTCCTCTTGGTTGTCTTTAACTGAGAAGACTGGTCTGCAGCACCATGTTGATCATCAGTGTCTTTCTCAGTTGGGTGTTCCTCCCTCACAGGTTCAGAAGGAGAGGGAGTTTGACCCTGCCTAGGATCAGAAGATGAAGCTTGCTGGGGCTCAGCTGGAGGTGCTGGTTGAGGTGTCTCTGGTTGTTCAAACTTGACCTCCACTTCAGGTGGGACTTGACTTGGAAGAGAGTGCAAGTCAATAAGTTCTCCACTCTTAATCTTCTGCTTGATCACCCTAATATGCTCATCCATAGTGGATAGAGACATGGGGCCAAGTCTCCTTCCGGAGAATCCATACAGCTTCAAGAAGCTCACCATTCTTTGTCTGTCAGCAGACTTCTTTGCATTCTTTTGAATGGTGGCCCTTGACTTTGCAGCTTCTTCCCTTAGTTTCCTTTTGGTTGTCTTTCTTTCCTTGACTAACTCAAGCTCAAGTTGTTTTAAGTACTCGAACTCAATGAAGTCATAGGACAAAGGGAGAAGTGCATCTGCCTGATAGAAGCCTGTGGCACTCAGGTAGTTGATCATCCTGATCCTATCTTCCTCTTTATCTACCTGAGGTTCTTGTGGAGCCACATCTTCCTGTGCAGGACTTTCTTGAACTGGTGAGAGAGTAGGAGCATGCTTGTAGAGTCTTTTCTGTCTCTTCTCCTCTTTGAGTTGGAGAAGTATCATTGCATCCTCTTTCTCCTTCAACTCTCTTGACACTTCTCTGTCAGCCAGTTCATTTAGTTCTTCTAAGGGGAGGGAGATGATCTCATCAATGTCATAGTTCCTGGTCTGTAAGTAGGTAATCCTGACTGCCCTTAACTCATCATCCTGAGTGTTTGGTCTGGGGGCAGCCCTGATTGCAGCTTGCATGAAGCTAGATGACCCAGTGGAACTTTCTCCCCTTAGTCTCCTTTTCCTCTCTCTCTCTTCCTCCTCAATTTCCTCAGGAGTCATTATCCTTTTCCCTTTGTCACCAACAGACCTTTGTGACTCAGGGTGGATTGAAGCTTGGCCTTCATTGCTTGGAGTAGCTTCCATGCTCTGGCCAGAGAGAGGCTGAGAAACACCTTCACCAGCAGGTGTCTCAGATGGAGTTTGGACCTCAGCAGCAGTTGTTGATGATGAGACAGGGGTCTCAGGTTCTGTCACTGGGCCTTCAGTCAAGGTTTCCCCTATGAAACTAATCTTAGGGTCCACCTCAACATCCAGTTGACCGATGACATTGCCTGATTCCCTAAGTCTCCTTCTTAGAGAGAACTCTGCCATGATCCTGTCTTGGATTCTTTGAGCCAGCCTATCAGCTTGTCTTGAATTGCTTGGATTGACAAGTGGTAGGTTGACTAAATCCAGTCTTTCATAAAAGCTCAGGCTTTGGAATTGAAAAACTTCTTGTTGGCCTTGAACTCTTTGAAGTATGAGGGCTCTTCTGTCATCATCATACCTCCACCTTATGATTTGATTGCTAGTTCCCAGTGGTGGAGATGAGACAGCCCTTGGTATGCCTTCCTCAAAGAGACTCCTGATGAGAGAGTCTATAGAGTCCACATTAATGTGAACTTGAGGAAGTTGCTGAGAATGCACAACAGCAAGTGAGGATGGTGAGTCCTCTATGTCCATTCTCTCTGAAGAACTCCCAGGTTCTGTGGTTGTAACCACTTTCTCCCCCTTTTTGGTAGCATCACCCACTTGCATAGGTGAGCTGGAGGATAAGTCAATCACTTCCACAGGTTCTTGTGTTCCTGGTTGAGCTCTTCTTAAAGGTCTCCCAGCTAGTTTTTCCTGCAGATATGAAATCTGGAGTTGCTGATCATTGACCCTGTTTTGTAAGGTAGTCACTTGAGATTCCAAGTGACTAACCTTAGAGACTAAGTAGGTGCATGTTTTTGACAGTTTTGCACCTTTAGTCTCAAGTTCCCCTCATCTTCATCAGAAGATTCATTGGGGGATGAGATGATTGGACCAAAGTCCTCTCTCTCACCACCAGCTTGAGTTTCTTGGCTGCTGGTTTTCCTCTGCTCACTGGCAGCCTCAGTTGAGATGCCAATGGGCTGAGTTGCCATGGTTGAGGTCTTAATGATGTAATCACTTTCAAAAGTGAGAGCCTCTTCCATATGGACATCCTGAACAGGTTCAGAAGTGTCCACCTCAGTAACAGGTGACTGATGGGGGATAGACTGAGGAGAGTCAGAGGTACTCATCTCTCTTTGAGTAGGGGAGGAGAAGAGAGACTCATGGTACTCACTGAATCCTAAGTCTTCATCAGTGTAAAAGGATAGGTTGGGAATTGGTTGGTTGAGATCCAAAGGCTGGGGATGGTAGCTGTCCCCTGAAGGTTGTCCACTTGAGTGTTGAGACTCAGAGTGAAGGCTTAAGGTTGTTGGGCTATTGAGCTCATCAGGGTGAGCTTGAGGAACCTCAGCCCTGATAGGTGAAGTAATGGGAGTGGTTTGCTCCTCAGGAGAAGTGGGAGCTCTAGTGTCCACTTCTTCCTGTAAGGTTGAGTATTTGGGGGCCTGCACAGACTCAATAGTCTGAGCAGGGGTTCGTTTGGATTTTCTTTGGTAGGTGAGGGTGATTTCTGGTCTTTTTAATGGTAGGGACAAAAGAGGTGTGGGTTCAACACTAGCTTGTGTTGCTAGGTTGTCACCTTGAGCAATGAGCTCTAACATTTTTGGGACTAGGGCTGTTTCTACCCCAGAGAAGCCTACAGTTGGCTTCTTCATTATTTTAAAGATGCCGGGCTTCATCTGTCCCAATTTAAGAATATTACCTGTTTCCCTCAACTGTGAGCCCAGTTCACAGTTGAGAATGTGTTGAACATATCTAGGAAACATGTAATACTCTAAGGAGTCTAAGTTTGCAAGTAAATTAGTATAAACAAATTGTGAATACCTGAACTTGACCCCTTGAACCATTCCATGAACTATGAAGGAGAGATCCTCAGGAATCTGGTCCCATCCACCATGCTTGTTTGACAAGCTGTGGATAACCACATGGAGCAGGAATTTCCATTGGGATGAGACCTTCCCTTTCCTAAAGGTCTTTACAGAGAAATCTCCTTCATAGCCCATCTGCTCAAAAGAATGATTAACAGCTTCTTTTGGGAAGGACACCTCACCTTCTTCATCATCCAGCTGTAGATGTTGGTTAATGATGGCCGGAGTGATGAAGACTGTCCTCCCTTGCACTGTGGCAGACAGTGCCTTCTCCCCATCCATAATGACCTCTTGGCAGGTCTTCCAGAATTCAAGCAACTGATCCTCATATAGAGGAGGATCAATGGTCAGGGAGGTGAAGTAGTTTGACAGAGTCAAGAATTGGCAAATCTCTGAGAAACTTGCATCTTTCTCAGAGCTTAACAGAGCAACTTGATTATGTTGCCTGTGTAGTTGCATGGAGAAATCAGGGTTGTTTCTGCGGTTAAGGTTGGCCATTTTAGAAGCTTAAGGGTGAAGAAAGGTAGAAAGCAAAGGCGGTTTAGAGAATTAGGTTAGAGAAACAGTAGAATTGAGGAAGATAGTGGGAAAGAGGGGGAACCGTTGGGTATTTATATGAAAAGGGATTTGAACCAAAGTTAATGAAAGAGGATAAACTTTGAAATCCGAAAGTCGGTCCCACCTCTGAAAAAGTAGTTTACTTTTGCTCAAAAAGTAGTTTTCTTGGAATTCGAAAAGCTTCCGAAGTTTATTTGTCTTCGGAAGTTTTGATTTAAAAAGCTTCCGAAGCTAAAATGGCTTCGGAAGATTTTCCTGAGAGTCTTGATAATTTATGCTTCGGAAGAGAAATAAACCTTGAATGCTTTGTATGAAAATAAACAAAGCTTCCGAAGGTTAATTTTGCTTCGGAAGGAAAAGGTTCTTGAAAATAGATAAGTGTCTGAGATAAGAATTTTAAGCTTCGGAAGATGAACTTTACTTCTTCCGAAGGTAAAATCTCTTAGACAGTTATTTATTTTAAAGACATGTTTTTCTTCCGAAGATAAAATCTTTATCTTCCGAAGTATCAGAAATTTTCAAGAATCTAAGGAAAGTCTTCAAAAAGAATTTTACATCCAAAGAAAACATGAGCTTATGAAAGTGATGAACTAGACAACTTAGGACACACATATTTTAAGAAGAAATAATTAGAATTAGTTTTAATAAAAAGTCTACTCAAAGTTAATCATCCCAATAGCTGATATCAGATACTTAAATCTCTGTTCATCAAAAGCTTTGGTGAACAGATCAGCATATTGTTCATCTGTATGAACTTTGACTAGTTTAATTAATCCTTTTTCATAGTTATCTCTTATTAAATGATACCTGATGTTGATGTGTTTGGTCCTTGAGTGCTGCACAGGGTTCTCAGTGATAGAGATAGCACTATTGTTGTCTATGTGGATAGGAGTCTCTTTGAAGTTAAATCCATAGTCCAGCATCTGATTTTGAATCCAAAGCACTTGAGCACAGCAGCTTGCAGCAGCAATGTATTCAGCCTCAGCAGTTGATGCAGACACACAGGATTGTTTCTTGCATTGCCATGAGACCACCCTTCCACCAAGGAATTGACATCCCCCAGATGTAGACTTTGCAGTCATATTGCAACCACCATAATCACTATCTGTATAGGCATACAGATTGAAATTTGGATTCTTTGGATACCATAGACCAAGTGTTGAAGCACCTTTGAGGTATCTTAAAATCCTTTTCACAGTGATTAAGTGAGACATCTTAGGGTTGGCTTGATATCTTGCACAAATACATGTAGCAAACATGATATCAGGCCTGCTAGCTGTAAGATACATAAGAGACCCAATCATAGCCCTGTATAAGTGCTCATCTACACACTCCCCCTCAAGATCTGGACCAAGGGAGTGGTTTCTGGCTATGGGTGTCTTAGCAATCTTACAATCAGTCATATTGAACCTCTTGAGTATGTCTTGAACATACTTTGACTGACTTATGAAGATGCCATCTTCAACCTGCTTCACTTGAATTCCCAGAAAGAAGTTGAGTTCTCCCATTGAACTCATCTCAAATCTGTCTTCATCAGCTTCTCAAAGTCTTTGCAGAGCTTTGGATTAGTTGAACCAAAGATGATGTCATCAACATATACTTGAACCAGCAATAAGTCATTTCCCTGTCCTTTGATGAAGAGGGTTCCATCTATAGTACCTCTTCTGTATCCATGCTTGCAGAGATACTTAGATAGTGTCTCATACCACTTCCTGGGTGCCTGATGCAGCCCATAAAGAGCTTTGTCAAGCTTGCAGACATAATCAGGATGATCAGGGTCTACAAAACCAGGTGGCTGTTTGACATAAACCTCCTCATCAATCACTCCATATAAGAAAGCACACTTTACATCAAGTTGGTAGACCTTGAAGTTCTTGGATGCAGCAAATGCCAGGAATATCCTAACAGCTTCTAGTCTTGCTACAGGAGCAAAGACATCAGTGTAGTCAATCCCTTCTTCTTGTGTGTATCCTTGAACAACTAGTCTTGCCTTGTTCTTGATGATGATTCCCCTATCATCCTTCTTGTTTCTAAAAACCCATTTGGTTCCAATGGTAGTCTTCCCATGAGGAAGAGGACAAAGGTTCCAAACTTTCTGCCTTTTGAATTGAAGCAGCTCTTGTTGCATAGCTTCAACCCAACTTCCATCCTTTAGAGCTTCATCAACTTTCTTGGGCTCTATCTGAGATAAGAAACAAGAGTGAAGACAAACATTTGCTTCATGGGTTTGTCCTCTTGTTCTTACCCCTGTGACAACATCTCCAATGATGTTTGTGGTGGGGTGAGACTTGTGGATCCTTAGCTGAGGGATCACAGCAAGTTGCTGGGAAAGATCTAAATTTGAGAAATTTAAATCTGGTCCTGAAGATTCACCCTCCACATTATCACACTTATCAAGATTAACTTGATCCAATGAGTGTGAGACATCATTGATGTTGTCATCTATGGTGTGGTTATTAGCATCAAGAAATTCCTGATCACTATCACCATCACCATTGTTGTCTTCTACAAGTGAGGTATCTTTATCTGGTTGAGAGGCCTCTGAGCTGGAATTTGAAGGCATGCCAGATGTATCAGCTGAATTGTCATTGTTGTGCTGAAGATGTATGAGTTGAAGATCTTCCTAGCTCAAATCTTGGATCAGGATCACCTGTATTTAGATTTTCTGCAGATCCTGAAACATGCTCACAAGATTTGTTAAAACAGTTGGTAACTAAATCAAGATCAAACAGCCAATCCGGACCAGAACCAGCCACACAGGGAGTGTGCTCATTGAAAGTCACATTGGCTGACTCCTCAACAATTCTAGTTCTGAGATTGTATACTCTATAAGCTTTAGCTTGAGAAGAGTATCCAATGAAATGTCCATCATCTGATTTCTCAGCAAACTTGGCAATTTGATCTTTGGTATTCAAGATGGTGCAGGGACATCCAAATGACCTGAGAAAACCAATGAAAGGTTTCCTCTTGTGCCAAAGTTCATAAGGAGTCTTACCATGTGTCTTAACTACTAAAACTCTGTTTTGCACATAGCAAGCAGTATTGACTGCCTCTGCCCAGAAGGTGATAGGCAGTTTAGAGTCAGACAACATAGTTCTTGCAGCTTCAATAAGTGTCCTGTTTCTCCTCTCAGCAACTCCATTTTGCTGAGGAGTCCTGGGAGCACTATATTGTCTTGTAATACCTTTTTCATCACAAAATGCATCAAGGATTTGGTTCTTGAATTCAGTTCCTTGATCACATCTTATGGTTTTGACCTTGTGATCACATTGATTCTCAACTTTTAAGATGAAATTCTTCAGAATCTCAGGGGTTTCATCCTTAGTTCTAAGGAAGAAGACCCAAGTGAATCTTGTAAAATCATCTGTGATCACCAGACAGTAAGAGGTCCTTCCTAAACTCATTACACTGGTGGGGCCAAAGAGATCCATATGTAACAAGTGTAGGGGAGTAGTGATGGAGTTCTTTTCCTTAGGCTTGTGAGATACTTTGTGTTGCTTCCCTTTCAGGCATGCCACACAATGATCATCACTAGTAAACTCTTTCTTTGGCATTCCAGTTACCAATCATGTTTAATTAATTTATTCATGTTCTTAAAGTTTACATGGCACATTCTTTTATGCCATAGGAAAGACTCATCACTATTTGCTTTAGATAGAAAGCATGAAACTTCTCCTGAGGGAGATGTTTCTTGCAAATCCATCTTGTACATGTTCCCTTTCCTGGGGGCTCTGAGCAGGATATGCTCATGAGGAATGACCACACCAGGTTTGAGAACAATGCACTCATGCTCAGTAAAGAGCATGTTATGACTCTGATCACAAAATTGGGATACACTCAGAAGATTGTACCCAAGCTCCTTAACAAAGTTTACCTTCTCAATGCTGAGCTTACCATTTGTGACCTTGCCCCTTCCAGAAATGTAACCACCTTCATCTCCTCCAAAAGCAACTGGTCCTCCATCAATTCTCTCAAAATTATGGAGTAGAGACCTATTGCCTGTCATGTGCCTGGAACAGCCACTGTCAATTATCCAGACATTCCTGTTGGTCTTGAGCTGTTCCTGCACAGAGAAGATGATTAGTTACATTTGGAAACCCAAGCCTTACTTGTCTTGGGCTCATTAACAGTAATAGAAGGTAATGCAACAGTAATAGATCCTATGGTTGTACTATAGGGATCTTCAGCTGTTGTTGATGGAGAAACCTCAGTCATTTGGTCTTTCTTAGACTTCCACACCACCTTTGGAGTCTTGGACTTGACCTTCAAAACCTTAGAAGCTTTTAGAACTTCATAAGTTTTGATGACTGATCCTTCGGAAGAGTCTACAGTCACTGCAGCAGACTTTAGTGCTTCGGAAGAATTCCTTTCTTCCGAGACCAACTTTGCTTCCGAAGGTAATTTTCCACTTACCTCCTTCTTTGATTTGGAGCTTCCGAAGGAAACAGACTTTCCTTCCGAAGCTTGAGACTTCTTGAGACTCTTTGAAGTCTTTGTTTTAGTCATGTGGACAGTACTTTTAGGATTGTATGGGCAATCCTTAGCAATGTGAGAAGTACTTTCACACATAACACATAACATTTTCTTCTTCAAAGAAGTCTCCCTTTGAGAGCAAGACTGACTTTGGTCACATCCCTCTCCATCTTCATCTTGGTAGATGCTGAGACAGTTCCTTTGGGCTGTGAACTGTTCTTGGAGTTTGATGGTCCAGGCTGTGCAGCAGTGGTACACAGCAAATCAGTCTTCTTCTTGGCACTGAGATGATTTGAACAAGAACCATGACTCTTAGCTAAGGAGTCTTGGTTGATGTCTTCAGTCCTTACTACTTTGAAACCTGCAGAGATAAAAACTTGTTTCTGCTTAGCATCAAAAGTAGCCTTGATTTCTTGAGCCTTCTTTGCTTTTCTTTTGCTCTTTCTGATCAAGTTCTTTCTTTTGGACTTGGTCATCACAGTTGATTTCTTCTCCTCAGAAGGATAGTGGCCCTTGGAAGAATCCTCTTCTTCACTCTTCTCAGAGGAATTCTTCACTATCACTTCTTCATCATCCTCACTTACAGGATCTATGAGAGGAAGCTCATCTTCACAAGTTCCACACCTAGGAGATCTTACAGACAAGATTGTGTGTGGAGGAGCTATCTCATTTGATCCTAGTCCCTGTCTATTTTGATAACAAACCTTGTTGTGCAGGGATGAGGATATCATGTTCTTGAAGGTCTCTTCTTCAAGAACACTCTTTCTGCCTTGGCTTTGCTGATCACAAGCTCAGCCTGGCACTCAGTTAACTTAGTGATGAGATCTTGGATCTGAGTTCTGAAATCTGTATGTTCATGTTTTAGTACTGAAATGGTTTTCTCCAAGTCTTCTATCTTTAACTTGTAATCATTTTCAGACTTTCTAAAATCAGATTTTAATATGTTTAATGACTCAAGATCAGATCTCATCTCTAGGTTATAGGACCTGTATCTATTTACTTTAGCAATGCATTCAGGGGAGCAAAGATGTTCCAATACCTTGGCTTCATCATGGTCAGCCATCAGTGCTTGGTTTGGAGAAGCATCCTCCACCTGAAAACTCCAGTCAAAGCCTCCTTCTTCAACAGCAACAGCAGCATGTTGCTTTGTCTTCTCAGCTTGAGGAGCTTTGTCAGTAAAGTTTGGTCTGGGTTGTGTTTGGCCCCCATTTGCTTTAGGTGCCTTACACTCCCTGGCAAAGTGACCCATAAGGTTACAGTTGTAACACTTAACTTTGCTTTTATCCAGCCCAAACTTGCTGCTGGTAGCATTGCTTGGAAATCTTCTTCCTGTCCTCTTGTAGAACTTCTTGGCTCTGTGAGTGAGGAGAGCCATCTGCTGAACTATCTCCATGTATTCCAGGTCATCTGGATGGATACAGTCCAGGTCTTCAAGAGTGAAGAGATAATTCCCACAGCTTTCATCTGCAGACACAAAGGCTTGAGAAGAACTTGTCTCTTGGAATGGGCTTCCTTGAGTAAAGTTCTCCCTTGGTGTCTCCGGGAAGGTGATGAAAGGACCCTTTTGTGAGTTGTCAGGGTAGCATAAGAGATGATGCTGAGGTTCTATGCTGTCCCTTTCAACCACATGAAGGGCTGAACCCATTTGATTGTTGGAGTTGCCAGATGAACCTTGCATGTTCATCTCCATCTGGTATCCACTGAGAATCCCATACAACTCTGTAAGAGTAAGAGTCTTAAGGTTCTCAGTCCTCTTGATCACCACACAATAGTGTGTCCATTGCCTAGGAAGTGAGGACATGAACTTCCTTACAATGTCCCTGTTCTCAAGAGGAACTCCTCCATCCACTAGGGTATCCACAATCTCAACATACCTGAAGTATTGTTGAGTCATGGTCTCACCTGCTTTGAAGGTGAAATTTTCAAACTGCTGCTTCAGAAGATCTTTCTTGTTCTCCTTGGCTTCAGAGGAGCCTTCATACATCAGCTTCAGTGCATCCCACAGCTGTTTGGCTGTCTTGCACTTCTTGAAGCCTCTGTATACAGAGTTTGGGAGAGCAGTCTGAAGAGCAGTCATGGCCTTCCTGTCAATCTCTACTCTTTTTCTATCTTCATCTGAGTAGTTGGCCACATCTTTAGGAATCATACCAGCACCAGTAGCAGAGGGGGTGCTGGGTATGAAAGGTCCATTCTCAACAGATTCCCACATTCTTGAATCAAGAGACCTGATGAAGCCTTCCATCCTCATGCACCAGGTGTCAAAATCATCAAGAGTGATCAGTGGGGATTTGTTCATGGTTCCAGTCTCCATATCAGTCTTAGAGATGGCAGCCATTTGAAGAGTTTAGCTTTTGTGTGTGTGAGGGATCTTAAGATGGTTAGATCTTATATCAAGAGCCTGGAAAGCTCTGATACCAATTGCAGGACCGTTTAAGGGCTTAACCACAATTACAACACAACAACACAATGAGGAGAATAACTAAGCTCTAATCAAACAGTGAACTGGTAACCAAAGTGATACAAAGAACACAAGTAAAGTAAGAGACAGAACAAGAGAGTTGGGTTTCAAGGAGGCAGTATATTGCTTTCTCAAGTTCTTTTACAAGTGTTACAAAGCATAAAGAAAAGATACAAGAACTTGAAATACTTATACTACAACCTACAGCCGGCCATACTTTGAAAGCCAGCTGGATACAATTGACTAGACACTAACAAAATCAATTGTAGGATCAAAAGGCATATCTGCCTTTTGACCTTGTGACTATGACATGCCATAGCTCACATCCTTTTACAATACAAAAAGGATAAAGTACATAAAGTGGAAAGTTGAATACTCAAGACCTCAATGTACAGTTACCAAAAGCAAGGCCCTTTTCACCAACTCATGTAAGTTGGTGACTTTACAGAGATGCAGCGGAAAAGGTGCTTTATGGAACAGTACATCAGATAAAGCATGTGTACTAAAAGTCTTCGGAAGAAATCTGTCTTCATAGGATGAGGCTTCGGAAGACTTTGTCTCTGAAGCTTCGGAAGACTTCATGTTTGGCTTCGGAAGATATTGGTCTTGGCTTCGGAAGATTTTACACTTAGAGTATTTTCTAATGCTTTGTGTAAAACTTCCGAAGCATTCTTCACTTCAGTACTTAGTGCATGTTGCTGAGACACTTAAGCTGTTTTGGGTTGCATCAGACTTCAGGAATCCTTACACTCCACACCTCCCACCACTGTACAGATGTCATCTACCACCATATCTTTCACTCCCACATCACCTCCACCATTTCACAGACCCAGCCCCATCTTCACTACAGCCACCACCACCACCACTTCCCACCAAGCTGGACCCTCAACCCATCCCCTACATACTTATGGATCACCTCTACCTCCAATTGGGGTAGAGGAACAGCTGTCTGCGCTTAACCGGATGGTGATGCGCCTATTAGCTGCGGATGAGGAGAAGTCGGCTCAGATCCGCCAGCTTGCTGACCTTACTGCTGCACAGTCTCACCAGATCGCAGAGCAGGCTCGAGTGATAGAGGAGCAGGCCCAACAGATGGCTGCTCAGAGCCATGAGATAGCCCAACTCCAAGCACATAGTGTCACATCAAATAAGAAGATAGAGGAGTTGGAGGAGGCGAAGAAGACGATCATGTTAAAGCTAAAGGGATCTAAAGAGGAGCCCCTGAAGATCAAAGAGGGAGACGGAGATGATGGTGATGATGATGATGAAGATGATGATGAGGATGATGAGGATGAGACTGAGGAGGATGAGGGGACTGAAGAGGAAAGGACAGAGGAGAAGGATAAAGATGATGATGCAGAAGGAGGAGATGCAGCTGCATCGGCCTCTGCTCCAGGTCAGGAGAGGAGATCCAAAAATAGACAAGACCAACCAGCTTCCTCCTCTGCTCCACCAAGTGACGAGCCGATGATCCAGGACAAAAGTAAAGATTAGATGTTTATGTATTTAATTACTTTTGTATTTGAATCATGTATTTAAACCTATGTATTCAATGTTTATATTAAGTTTAATGCATTTCTGTTTTGATTAAGTACTAATGGTTGATGTGTTGAATGTTTAAATCAAACAGATCCAAATTATCAAAGGGATGAGTTCGATGTTGCTCCCCTTCAGCAGGTCAAGACTCAGTTGACTATGATTCTTGATCTGCAAGGGATCGTAAGGAGGTCGGTGAGTTATACCCCGAAAGAAGGGGAAATAATTCACGACCTATCAAACGAGCAACTAGCAGAGATCTTCAAGCTCAATCCAGATGAGATTGTGAAGGATGCTCCGACGTGCGACTCGACCAGTGACGAAGAGCTCAACGATGTTGATGAAATAGAGATTGAAGATGTCACTGCCGAGCACTACCCTCAGTATGCTGACAATGAGGGAAATGTGGTCCCCAATCTGGGTGAATCCCTTGTTAGCGATACTTTTGAGGTGTTAGACAAGATGGAGCAAGAATCAGAGAAAACAGAGGGAACGGCCCAAGCCTCAAATGATGATGTCGATATCCGAAAGGCTGGTTTGAAGCTGCCCTAAGGAAGGAGTACCACACCAGGTGGGTTAACTTCAGACCCCAACAGCCTACAAGGTATATCAGAAGGTCTGAAGTTGATGCCATTACTGGAAAGCCAAAGATAGTGCTGAAGTGGAGTCCTCCGTGCACAATGTCAAGAATCCCTCTAAGGGAAATGCCACAGGACTTCACTCCACACTTTTAGTGGTGGTACTACGATTGGAGAACAGGAGAAGCGGTCATAGTCCTAAACAAAGAGGGCCAAATGGATACTATCAGGGTGTTCGACCCCATGTGGCTTACCAACTTGTCAGCTAATGATGTCTATACTCTATACAAGTGGCCACTGTTCTATGATACGCAGGATATTGTACAAGCCCTCCAGTTTCAGAATGTCATAAGACTCTGCTTCGCGTTTGAGATTCACGCGGGAGTCACAAAAGAGGACAAGTACAAGAAATATGAGGAGGTGACGCAGAAAACAAGTCATTAGAGAGATCTAGGTCCAAGGGGGAGTTTGTTGATACATGTATGTCCCTAGATCATGATTTGAATGTAATAGATCTTGTTTGTCTGATTATGACGTAATGTTTGGAAAGATTAATGAAATGATATTGATTGTTTGTGATTTGTAATGTCTACTATTTCATTAATGAGTCGATGATGAATTGGTTAATTAGATTTGTGATTGATTGAATGGTTACACTTAATGTTATATTAATTAATACATTCAAACTTAACACAATGAAGTTCTCATGCGAATGGCCCATGCGAATGGACCATACGCATGAATAACTTCATACGATTGACTCAGTCGCACGACTGAACCAGGAGACTAGATCAGTCGTATGACTGTAACATAAGATTGGCTCAATCGCACGACTGAACACTCAGTCATGCGGATGAATCAACCGCATGGTTCAATCGCACGACTGAACCATACTTATGGTTCAGTCGCACGAATGAACAATACTAACCTATAAATACAACCCAATTCGTGGAAAAACGTAAGCATTCATTCTATTACGACTCCAGATGTACCCTAGCCGTCCAGAAGCCTCCCAATTCGTTCTCCAAGTTCATAGAACACATTAGATCGATTCCCAATCGATTTCTAACGTTAGATTCAATACTTTATTGATTCTTCATGTGTTCTCACTGATTGGATCGCCAATCAAATAGGATTCCGCACTATTTGATCTGGTTTACACGCTAATCACTCGGTATTTCGTTCAAATACCAGGTCCTATCATGCTCCCCAGGGTGATATACTAGGACGTATAAATTCCTTGTCCAGTAATTCTTGAAGTTGGCTCATTAATTCCTTCATTTTTGTGGGTGCTAAACAGTAGGGTGCCTTAGAAATAGGGGTTGTTCCTGGTATAAATTCAATTTTGAACTCTAGTTGACGAGGGGGTGGTAAACCAGGTAATTCATCAGGAAATACATCAGAATATTCATTGACAATAGGAACATTTTCTAGGTTTACTTTGTCTATCTTGGTGTCAACAATATGGGCTAGGAAAGCTAAATATTTCTTCCTTAAACATTTTTGTGCGTTCTTACAGGAAATCATCTTTATGACAGCCCTAGGTTTTTCACCATATATACACAGTGTTCTATTTTCATTAATCAGAGGAATCTTGATCATTTTCTTACCACATACTATTTCAGCCTGATTTTTACTTAACCAATCCATTCCCACAACAATGTCAAATCCTCCTAAATTAATAGGAATCGTATCTATGTTGAAATAGTTTTCATCTAGATTCATAATGCAATTAGGAATGATTTCATAAGCTTCAATTATCTTACCATCAGCTAGTTCTATCATATATTTTTTATTTAACTTTTCTGAGGTTAGGTTAAGCAGTGGTCTAAACGTATTTAAAATAAAACTACGGGTTGCTCCAGTAGCGAATAGTACAGTAGCGTACTGATTGTTTATAGGAAACGTACCCGTGACAACCTCTGGTTCGTGTCGAGCTTCTTCCGCTTGCATCACGAATGCTCTTCCCCGAGGGTTGTTCTGGTTGACCGAAGCCTTTCTCTTTAGTTGGGGACATTCGTTCCGACGATGGTTTTCGTTTCCACATTGATAACAGACTGGTTTTGGATTTGTGGGGCTTTTACAGTCTCAGGATATATGTCCCTTTTTCTTGCAGTTGTAACAGATTACCATTGCGCAATTGCCTTGATGATATCTCTGGCAAGTACTGCACCATGGCTGGTTTTCTGCTTGTGGTTTCTTTTCTTGTGTCATTCCTAAGAAGTTCCGGGTGGGCTGTCGGACTATTCTTTTCTGAGGATTTCCTTTGAATCTTCCTCCTGAATTATCATCACTCCACTTCCTCTTTTCTCCTGATCTAGGGTTACTTAATGATCCATTTCTTATCATTTCGTCTGTTAAGCTCCCTGATAGGCTTACGGCATCTTGAAAGGTCTTAGGCATAGCAGATTTTACTAGTCCCCTTATTTGTGGTACTAATCCCCAAATATATCTTCTTATCCTTTTTGATTCTGGGGCTACTAGATGTGGTACTAGCCTTGAGAG
The DNA here is from genome assembly GCA_025215565.1 of Flaveria ramosissima. Taxonomy (NCBI): domain Eukaryota; kingdom Viridiplantae; phylum Streptophyta; class Magnoliopsida; order Asterales; family Asteraceae; genus Flaveria; species Flaveria ramosissima. The sequence goes on from CM046034.1 coordinate 21,365,915, forward strand.
TTCATTATACCTGTCAGTGTACTCTCGATGTGCTACCCCTTTCATTTCTAATGCTAAGAATTTGGTTTCTAATTTCTCTATTTCACTATAGGGACAGTATTTTTCTATTACTACACCCCTGAATTCTTCCCAACTTAATTCATTCATGACATGCCTACCTTTAGTGTGCATTTGCATTTTCCACCAGGATTGTGCCTCCCCTTTTAGTGAATGCGAAGCAAACAAGGTTTTGTTGTTATTGGCACAATTGCTGATTTCTAGGGTTGATTCCATCTCATCCAACCAGCGTAAGGCTTGTACAGCTCTGCCTCTACCATCAAATTCCCGGGGCCTACATGACATAAAAGTTTTGTAAGAACATCCTTTTTCAGTTATAGCTTCCTCTTCCGGTTGTCCTCTCATGGTATCATCCATGGGTATCTCGTTGCCTGGTGTTGCTGTTCTGAGGTTTAGGTTTTGTTGAAGCTGGGTCACCAGTATGGATATGGCAGCCTCTATTTGCTGTGACACTATTCGTGAGATTCTTTCATCTTCATTGGTGGTCGTGTTTATAGGAGTTTCTTCCCCAAGTCTGGTTCTAGGTCGTCCCACTCGCGCCGTTCTTCTTACGGGCTGTGTGTTCCTTCTTGGCGGCATGATTTTCTATAGTTAATTGTAGTCAATATTAAAAGAATTTTTAGATTCTTAATAATATTTAAGCTAACACATAACAAATAATAATTCCAAACACAAAAGATATATTTCATTCAAGTTCTTATAAGGGATTTTCATATGTTAGAGTTAAAAGATAATTTCTAATTTCCATGCATCCATTTCCATATTCTTGAAAAGATGTTTTTCTTGGGTGCCTTCAGTTCTTTAACATCCTTCTGAATACTCTTGATTTCTTGTTGAATTTTCTTAAGTTGTTTAAGAGTTTGTTGAGCTGCTGTGATTTGGTCCTCATCCACCTTTTGTCTTTTAGCCTCTCTTTCTTCGTTCTTGGGGGAATCAATGTTTTGTATTTCTTCATCCTCATCTTGCTTAGCTTTGAACTTGTTTCCGGGTCGTACCTTTTTCCTGGGAGTTTTAATGGTATACCCTCCTACTGTTACTGGTGCACGACGGACATAAAATTTGGGCTTATGATTATTTTCAATTTTGGTTTAAGGAGGTTCCAAGACTTGCTGAGGTTCAGGTTCAGGTGTAATTTCTGTATAATCGTTATAGTCCGAATATTCAGATGAGTCAGTCTCATTGGGATAATTATCAGTACTCATAGCTGCAAAACAAATCTTTTCATAATTTGAACAAAACAATTAGTTACTTATTTCCTCATATTATAAATAAATCTTTTACCTTTAAATTTATTAAGAGAAAATGTTAGAATATTCATGAAATCACACAAATTCATGTATACACATAGTCATACTGATATGAGCTTATGGTTATAGTCTAGGCATTTCGTGATATCTAATTCTCTATAACCAATGGCTCTGATACCAACCTGTCACAACCCGGCGGAAGCGTGAAATGCTTAGGGAGTGACTTGATTGTTCAGAACTCATTGATTCACAAATTTTTAAACAGATAACACATAAACATAACAAGATTCATAACATAATATTAAGGTTAGGATTACATTATATCATAACAGTCAAAATTTGAAATAATATAATCCTATTACATCATAAAGATCTAACAGCTACATCTTCAGAGACGATGGAAATGAGCATCCACCGATACACTGAGGTCATACAGGTTAACTGTCAGATTCACACAAACTTTTCCCACTATTTCTCCCCAGCCATTATACACATCAAAAGAGAACATTAATCTGTTAGTCATGATGAACTCCTGAAAAAGCATAGTCAAAATAGTCAACACAAAGTTGGTGAGTTCACAGGTTTATTATAAACAAAATAGTATTGATGCATCAGATACAACCAAACCTTACTTAATAATCAGATCATTCATATCTGCCATAACATAATTCATAATTCAGATAATATAGCATCACAACACTCATCCTGTTGGTGCAGGAAATATTTTCCTAAGTAGCGCTACCAATATTATCTAATGGTTCTACATCCGAATTAATGGTTGTAACATATATAACAGTAAATCTCAAAAATCTCAATAATGCATCAACTCATAAAAACAGTATGCTTTTTCCCCCAAAAGTTTATAAAAATAAAATGGGGCTATGAATCTCACCTTTTACTCCCAATGATAACCTATAAACAAAAATATTTATAGTTTAGGAAAATGTATTTTCTTTAACATTTTTAGCACCTCAAACTATAACATTTATTTTTAGAAGTTATGCTAATGTACATATCACGAAATTTTCACAGTAGGTAGATTCTAATGTTAGACATATTATATTAAAATTTCATTTCATTATTATTTTTAGCCTATTTTCTATAGTTTTTACATTATTTAAATAATTTTTTAGAAATACCTTCAGGCCTCTAAAAATATCAAGACTTAGTCAAAATCTTTGTCATAATTTTTACAGTGTCTCAAAATTTTCTTATATCCTAAATCATAGCAGAGTCAATTTTTACAATTTTTCTCATTTTACCAATATTTAGTAAAAATAACAAAATATGCTCAAAAATTCCCATTTTTACAAAAAATGTTCCACTATAATTTTTATATTTTCTATAAATTTCTCATAATTTATTTCATAGTTTAAGTATTTTTCTCGATTTTCAGTTGGCAGAATATTTAAAAATTCATAACTTGAACATATCTTTGAGTTAGGCCACGAAACGTTTTCAGTAAGTTCTATAAATTGTAATAGTCAATATATAATTTTTTCACACATTTTCCAGGGTCGGTTCTTCCAGCATGATTTTTCCTTTTAAATACTTAGATAATTTATATAAATTAATTTACTTATAGGAATGGCACCAAAATTTACAGAACTATATTTCCTAATATTCTAAACATATTTTTAATGTTTGTTCCCACAATCATAGTTGTTAACATGAAGAACTGATTTTAGCAAGTTATATCTAGGTTTTTAACCCTTTTGTTGATAATCTCCTTTT